>PVJD01006110.1:0-103630 GCA_004026545.1 Mormoops blainvillei | reverse complement strand
CTATCATTTAGAATGGAAGAGCAGATAAAGTGCTTCCCAGATAAGGTAAAGTTAAAAGAGTTCATCATCACCAAGCCCTTATTATGTGACAAGTTAAAGGGACTTATCTAAGAAAAAGAAGGAGATCAAAAACTATGAACAGTAAAATGACAACAAACTCACAACTATCAACAACTGAACCTAAAAAGCAAAAACAAAAACTAAGTAAAAAAGTAGAAAAAGAACAGAATCACAGAAATGGAGATGACATGGAGGGTTATCAGTGGGGAGGGGGAGGGGGAGAATAGGGGGAAAAGGTACAGGGAATAAGAAGCATAACTAACTGGTAGGCACAAAATAGACAAGGGGAGGTTAAGAATAGTACAGGAAATGGAGAGGCCAAAGAACTTATATGTATGACCCATGGACATGAACTAAGGGTAGGGGGAATGCTGAAGGGAGTGGGGCGTACAGTGCAGAAGGAGATAAAGGGGAGGAAAAGATGGGACACCTGTAATGGTATAATCAATAAAATATAATTAAAAATAAAAAACAATGTAAACAAACAGAACAGAAGCAGAAACACAGATAAACAGAGCATTTTGATTGTTACCAGATGGGAAGGGGGCTCTAGGGGTGGGCAAAAAAAGTGAGGGGATTAAGAAATACAAATTGGTAGTTACAGAATAGTCATGGGGATGTAAAGTATAGCATAAGAAATAGAGTGGCCAAAGAACACATATGTGTGACTCATGGACATGAACAATGGTGTGGTGATTGCCTGAGGGAGTGGGGGGCTGGGTCGAGGGGGGCAAAAGGGGAAAATTGGGACAACTGTAATAGCATAATCAATAAAATATAATTTAAAAATAAATAAATAAATGGATAGTTCCGAGAAGTGTTTGGCTTCATTTAGCCAGAGTTCTCCAAATTTATGTATCCAGGAAAACTTTTGCTTTCTCCCTCCCTCCCTCTCTCTCTCTCTTGCTCTCTCTTTTCACATATATGAAATGTATTAATACCCCATGGAACAAACTTGGTGAACATGAAGCAAAATCAAAGGCAGAATGAAGGTATCCAGTGTGGAAAAGTTAAATTCCAGGGGCTGAAGCCCAATGGATTATTTAATGGCTCAGCCTTGGAAGTGAGCACTGAACAAAATGATTCCTGAATGAAGGATTTTTAGGTCACAGATGTCATGGGAGTTGTGTCTTTCTCCAATACATGTCTTTGTGTATTTATTTTCTATTTTTTTCCAAATCTTTCCCAGAAGCTTTTTCTTTATTAAACTGAATTTACTTAGGATGCATTATTCCGAGTAGCTACTGTGTATTAGGTATGATGTTATACATAGTTTACTCTTCACAATAACCCAGTAAGACAGGGTTATCTTTATTTTACAAATGAGGAAATGGAGGCTCTGAGTAAATTGCCCCAAGCTACACAGTTAGAAATTGTTGGACTTAGCCTTTTCATATTCCAAAGTATACATTAACAGCAAGAGCAAAAGGAAATTAGCTTGTTTGGACAGTGGTAGAACAACTGGTTTTCTATCATTACTGAGCATCTAGCAAACTCCTTGAACTTGGAAACAAAGAGAAGAGTATTACTGCTCTCACCACCAAGGAACTAGAAGAATGGCTTAACTTCAGGCACGGCATCACTTTCTCTACCACACTGTCTTTACAACTGTTACCAACACAAACAGCCGCCACTCTCTTCTCTCTCCCTACCCAGTTCATGCAGTTAATTCCTCTGCAGCCTGTGTTCATTTCCTTACCAATATCTTCCCCTAGATCCCGGTACCCTGCACTTCTTCTTCACCTTATCATGATTGTAATTCAATTATTAATTATACCCTGTATCTCCCTAACTACAGTGTCGCCTCTTTGGTTTGTCTTATTCACTGTTGTGTCTTCAGATTCTAGGGTGCTTACTGGCTCAAGGGAAGTTCAGGTAAACTGTAACTATGTGAAGTGATGGCTGTGTTAACTAAGTATCACATTATTACATTATACACTTTAACTTACACCATGTTATATGTCAATTATATCTCTATAAAGCTGGAAAGAAATGAGAAATTGTAAATTTGTTGGATGAATGAAGGAATTCATTTGAATTATACCATCTGTTTAGTTTTATTTATAGCCACTTTTGATTTAGTGTAATTTGTAGTGAAAGGTGAACATAATCTTAAAAACAAACAATTATTTGAGCATATTTATATTTTTATCACACTTAATTGCGGAAATACATCTCTCACATTTCACTGTTTCTCTCCCTCTTTCTATTTCTATTTCTCTTTTTCTCTGCCTACTATTACCCCTTATAGTTCAGTTCTACTATTGAAAACTTGAAAGCCAGCGGGCAAAGGGAAAGAGAGAATGCCAATTTAATTCCAAAAGCAGATTAATCCACTCTGTAAATAGTTGAGCCATAAATATGTATTATATGTTCAAAATTCAGAGCTTGCTAAAAATTTGCTGTCTGGTCTAAGCAGTCATAATAAGGATATATTTTGTGTAATTGTGTGTATAATACAGGAAAATGTCTCTCTGCTCTTTACCTCGGGCTCTCCTTTCAAGTCTCCCACTCTAGGGAGGAGAGGAGCAAAGACAGATAGAAACAACAGGGTCTGATGTCATGTCATCGCTGCATATAAAGTCTGTCTGAGTATAAAGTATGGGTTTTATTGTCCACACTCAACCTTGGTTTTGAAGTTAGTTCTGTACATTTGAATATGCCATGTATGGATGAGTATGACTTCTTTCCTAGACCAGTTCACCATCGCTTAATGTGAACCTTAAATCAAGCCTTGTGGTACAGGTTGGTTATTTGCAGTATATTACAGACCTGCATTGATTAATTTCCTATCTGGGGCTCAGAGTCGACCAGTTCAATCTTATGAACACTGTATAACATGACTACTGCAGCCAGTCTTAAAACATGTAATCTTCTTTTCAATTCTAATTTTAATATTTTGTAATAGGCTATATGCATCTCATTTGTATTTATAAATGAGATCCCTGTGAGTTGGAAATAAAGCTGCAAGCACATGTTAATCACATATGCAGGACTCCAGTACTGGGCATAAATATATACCCACCTATATCTGGAAGTCAAAAAAAAAAATTAAGGAAATGGGGTGGGAGAGGGGGTTAGTGGTTCAGGTTACTCTCCTCTCCCATTATTTGAACTAAGATTAAATATACTTAGAATCATTTTCATTAGGTGGCTTCCAAAATTTCAATCACATAAACAAGTTTTAACATTAGTAAATAAATTATTTTTAACCCAGGAACACATTTTTATTTCTTTAAAAAAGAAAAACTGCAAATCGTTTCTACTTAACAGGCAAATATATGCTCCCTTTTTGGGCTCCTAGGTCACAAAAGGTGGTTATCCTGTCACCAGGGCTGATTTCTGAAAAGTGCGACACGCATTTAGTTGTCAGTTCCTATCAGCAGCATTCGAACCAACATTACATCAGCAGCAAGACACGCCATTTTATGCTCTTTTTGAAGATAATTAGAGTTCCCTTTTGTTGCAAATAAGATGTAAAACAGCTATAACTGCTGGAGAACGTGATTAAAGTAACCTCTATAGAACCCCATTATTCTAGACAGATTCCTTCAGATGCATAATTTTCCCATTTTAAGCAAACATAATGCATGCATATAAAATTCAAATTGTCGAGACACCTCTAACAAAAATTAGTACTCTATTAAGGCATTCTTAGTAGCTGGTTAACATGTAAAACTCTTTAAGAGTATTTTAACATAATCATGAAATAATAGTATGTGTCACAAAAGGTAAACATTTTACAGTGAGAGAATTCTTTAGACAAGATCCATGTATTTAACTTTTTTTCTTACAAAACTTTTCACAGATAATGTGTGAGAAGTTGTATCCCAAACATCCCAAACTCACTGAAATATGCTTGCAGACTTTTATCATCATGTGTTTCAATTCTAAGGCAGGTTGCTGCGCACACACAGGCACCCATGCATACACACGTACACAACCTTCATGCACGCACACATGGACACTTGTTTAGGTACTTAAGTGTTATTTATCTGAAACATGAACACCTCATCTAACATTATTACCAGGTACCCTATAAAAGCCAAATATATCTAATCCAAATAAAATAGCCCATGTGTACTAATATCGTATGTACCGCAGATTTCTTCTTAATAACTGCTTTAAAAATATATATAATTTTCCAAACCCTGTAGTAAAACATGGCTTTAAAGGAGATTTTTAAAATGAGTCATCTCTCGTTGCAGGCCTCATCCCTTGCAAATACAACCTAGGATGGACACAGCCACATAATACACCCAGTGTCCTATGAAATAACTCAGTGCCTCCTTGTCCATGGGGGGTCCATTAATTTAAGAAAATATAAATGCTGTTTGATAAACATGCACAAAGTGGTGATTAGTAAATTCCACCAAGACTGACCATAACTTTTGCAGAATGGTTATAATTATAAAATCAAATTCTTGGTTGACTCTGTTGGGAACCTCAACATCTAACAAAATGTTATTAAAGAAGCGTACAAATGAATAGTCATTCTCAACAACTCACAGCAGCCTTCACAGCATGAAAGTGGGAAAAATAGAGAAAGTTTTAAGGTGGGGGACTGATTAGGATGACAACAATCTCTGTCAAGAGAATGTATTGTGCAAGGCTTCTCGGGAGAAAAAATTTTCACCTGAAAAGAGACAGCATTATGAACCCTGTAGAACTGTGGATTGTAGGACACTGATCTTATTAAGAACTAATGCTAATTTGCACACTGTCTCCTGCTGAACTGGAAGTAAGTTTACCACTGGGTTTGTTAATTTACCCAGGACACCATTATCTTTGGTTCGACTTAATGTATCAGAGTAGAGGTCATTAACTGCTGGGCTCATGATTATCCAGCATGAATTACCGACAGGATAACCAAAATAGATCCGTACTCTGACTTCATTTCTCTGAATGTAATTTTTTTCCTCAGCTGTTATTTAATTTCTGTCTCAAAACACTAATTATTATATTATATGTATGGATACATGTATATTCATGTGCTTTTGTGACTAAAAGAGTACAATGACTAATGTTCACCACGGAGACTGCCATTTTGATTTGGTTTCCGAGCATTTCAGAATAGTAATGCAATGACTAAATAAAGGGCCCAGTTTTCTCTTGCTAAGGTTGCAAATAGAGAAAGTTATGGTCATGTGGGAATTTTTAATCAGAGTAAAATATGTATAACTAATATGGTAGCTTTCCATTGTCCATGACAGTTAACATGGACTTGAACTTTTAAATATTCAGAGTGAAGTCATCCTGAGTCTGTGTTCTCTGCTTTTGCAGACATTTTATTTCAACTATCTATCAATCGCAGCTCTAAAACTTATGCTTTATCCCAAGTAAACAGTTTGTTGGAAAAAAATACCCTACAAAATCCCACTGGTACATTTATTTTAGCTTACAGTTCAATAAAATCACTATGAACATTCATAAAAAGAAATCTTGGAATTAAAAGTTAAATAGGAAAGTGCGTTCTGAAAAAAAAATTTGTGGTTTCTGGTTAAGTAAACACATTTTCATAAAGCTGCACGTTCAATCTATTTTATATAAATGGAACAAATCAGCCAAAAATTCATTTACAATCTTTATAGTCTGTACTAGCCCATTTCTAATATCAGGGAACACTTTTGTGTCTCTGCATGCTATCTGTGGAAAGAGGTGAATTTTCATTTATTTAATGCAAATATTCATACAAGGTAAACTCTTCAGGCATATATGAAGCATGCTTCATGGCAGCTTTGTGCCAATAGGAAAATAACATGACATAATTGTACAATAAATGGAGTGCTGCCACCTCAAAATTACCTGCAGCAAGTGTCATGAATAAAGAGAAGAATACAGGGAGCCTGAGGTGTTTTGTTTTGTTTTTTTGGTTTTTTGTTTTTTGTTGTTGTTGTTGTTTTTTGCTACTTTCTAAGCTACTTTGCTTACAAATTATTTAATTCTGATCTTCTGTAGCTGGACATCATGACAATCTCATCTTTAGAACTAAAAAATTAAGATTTTTTTTAAAGCTTTGAAAAATGAAAAGTGCATTGTTAGTTGACATGCAAAGCTTTCAACTGTACAATACATATTTAGCTAACAAAGTAAAAACGCAAGAGAGGTAAAGACGCTAGTTTTAGACTTAACTACATATAATAGTTGAGCTTTTATATCTGTTGCCTGATGAGGCATTGTCCAGACTCATACTTTAATCACATTATTTTCCAAGTAAATTCAAATATCAACCTTTAAAGCAGAAGTATGATTTTTATATTTTTCACTGAAAATTACTGCTGACATAATGACCCAAAAATCACTCAACATATAACAATATATTCTGCCACCTGGTTTTAAAATAACTTTGACGATGGGGTTTTCAGCATAACAGGGTTTTCTCTATTACAGGAGAGGATGTTAAGCAGTTTTACTGAATATATACAAGTATTTATTAGAAAAATCATGTTTTCAAGTTGGTGGAATGGTATGTTTTGTTTTATTCTGGGGCTTGCTCTATTTAAGCATATCCAGAGTGGAGACTAATGACCCCAAGTCTATACTGGTTTTCACATATCCCTTTTCCAAACCCTGCTTTTTATATTTTATTTTCTTTTTATTGTTGTTCAAGTACAGTTATCTCCATTTTCCTGCCACCACTCCCCCCTGCACCACCCATTCCTGCCTCCAGCCCCCTTTGGTTTTGTCTGTGTCCTTTATACATGTTTCTTGATGACTCTTCCCCAATATTCCCCCATTACCCCTCTCCCTACCCTCCTCTGGTTACTGTCACTTTGTTCTTTATTTCCATGTCTCTTGTTATATTTTGCTTGCTCTTTTATTTTGTTGATTAGCTTCCACTTATAGGTGAGATCATATGGTATTTGTCTTTCACCGCCTAGCTTATTTCACTTAGCATAATGCTCTCTAGTTCCATCTATGCTCTCAAATAGGATGGGAGCTCCTTCTTTCTTTCTGTTGCATAGTATTCCATTGTGTAAATGTACCATAGTTTTTTATCCACTCATTTACTGATGCGCACTTAGGTTGTTTCTAGTACTTGGCTATTATAAATCTCTGCTATGAACATAGGGGTGCATAGGTTCTTTTGAATTGATATTTCCAGATTCTTAGGATATAATCCCAACAGTGGAATTGCTGGGTCAAAAGGCAGTTCCATTTTTAGTTTTTGAGGAAATGCCATACTGTTTTCCACAGTGGCTGTACCAGTCTGCATTCCCATCAACAGGGTACTAGGGTTCCCTTTTCTCCACAACCTCACCAGCACTTGTTGTTTGTTGATTTATTTATGATGACCATTCTGACTGGTGTGAGGTGGTATCTCATTGTAGTTTTAATTTGCATCTCTGTGATGGCTAGTGATGCCAAGCATCCTTTCATGTGTCTCTGGGACTCTCTGTATGTCCTCCTTAGAGCAGTGTCTGTTCTAACAAATTCAATGCGGCTATAGTAGGTAGGAATCCATTCTAAATTTAGGTGATGTCATGTTTAGAATAATATGGAAGTGCAGTGGGACAGCCCACGATGAAGCCAACTTCTAAAATGAATCTATGGATACCCTTAAGTATTACCAAGGAAAACAAAGTTTGAAATTATTCATTTTAAAGGTTATTTCTGTTACACTAACCAGAAGAACCACATTTTAAGGTATTAACTATGCTCCTAAATTAGAAGCACATTGCTATTTATATGTAATTTATTAACTGTTATTGGAATAATTTTATTAATTGTTCCTTACCATAATTTTCAAAAATCCAAGCATAGTGTTCTTGAAAATCAAATCTCAATTGAGTATTTTAATAAAATATTTACACAATGGAATACTACTCAGCCATGAAAAAGAAGAAAATTATACCCTTTGCGACAGTATGAAGGGACCTGATGAACATTATCCTTAGTGAAATAAGCCAGTCAGAGAATGACAAGCACTGTATGATCTCACTCATATGTGGAATCTAATGAACAAACTGAACTAACAAGCAAAATGGAGACAGACTAATAGATAGAGAGCAGGCTGACAGCTAAGGTGGGTGGGGGGAAGAAGAGGGTAGAGGGACTGAGCACAAAGGAAAAATGACTCATGGGCATGGACAACAGCGTGGTGATTGCAGGGGTGGGGGGTATAAAGGGACTAAATGGAAATGGGAAAAATGCAATTAGAAAAATTTTTAAAAACAGAATATTGTGTTATATGTGTGTTAATAAGACCATAATTGACCTGAATTAAGTCTTGGTGGGATAAAACTTTAGAAGCAGAGCCCATTTCTCATTCTCTCTCCCCACCCTTCCACCAACAACTTCACTAGTAAGGGTGCCTTAGTTCAGATGTGCACATGCTGATCATTTCTCAGCTGGACAACATTCCACTAACTGGTCTTTGGTATCTTTTAAACTCTATACTGATGATGAAGTAATTATTTAAAACACAAATTTGATCTTGTGACTCTGGTTTAAACCCTTCGGTAACTCTCTGGGACTTTCAGAATGAAGTCAGACCCATCACCACATGGTCACTACCAACCTTGACCATTTGGAGTAACCTCATGATTTGTGGCACCTAGTGGTCACCTGAAATGGCATGGCGTTTTATATTTTTGGCTTTCACAAATAGTGCTTTCATTTGGCCAAATTTTACTTGTCCCCAAAACTTCAGTGATATTACCACCATCTGGTGAAGTATTTTTCCCTACAACATATAAGGCCCTAAAGGCCAGTGATTTTGAATTCCAAATCTAGGATAGGTCCTAGGGCATACCACATGGTCAATATTTGTGTGTTGAGTAAATAAATGAATGAATGTGTGAAAGAAAAATGTCAGTTTAACTGGAGTCACAGAAACAAACAAAAAGTATAGTCTCCGTGCCTGCCAATTTGAACTGAATTAAGAACTTAATGACAATTGTGCATTAATCTCAGGGAAGAACATGGGTTGCTAAACTATTTTTTCTCTCAGTTGTTTACAGTTGTTTTTCCCTCCCCTCTTCTAATAGTAACTTTTTAACAACTTGCTTTGTTGAGTCTTCAAAGCATTCAACTTAGAAACAACTGCTCTCTTGTTATTAGTTCATCAGTTTACATAATATTTAATTAAATTATATAATTACAAGAACAAGCACCACTGATATAATCAGATTTGGAAGCAAACACAACTGGCTCTTGGCAAACATACAACTCAACCAGTGGGAGAAGAAGCGTGTCAACAGACTTGACACAAGAGTTCAGAAGGAGATGATATCAGTCAGTGAGTTTTGTGAAATATATGAATCTGTTAGTCCAGGGATCATTATGTAGAATTAGGATAATAGAGCAGAATTTTTTGCTAACCAGTTTTTAATTTAGGATCCTGCAGCATTTTGAAGTCAGCATTCTGAACCTAAATTCTCAATGTACAGAAACAAAATTCTAGATGTGACAGGCACAAGAGAGTGAGCTGAATTGATTTTGACCCCAGAATATAACCTGGACATCTCTCCTTTTTAATATCTGATATTTACTAATTCTCTCCTTCAAATAGCAGAACACAGAAAACAACAGGAAACTCAGTTTCTAGTAGAGTTTTTCTTTTATTTTCTCTTTAGTTCTTTCAATTTGAATAAATTACAATGGGAAGATAAATAGTCAAGCCTCAATCCATCTCTGACTTAGGCATTATGGCAAACCAAAGGACTCATGAAATAATGTTGTTTTCATTTAAGAGAAAATGGAGATGCCTTTTACAATCTTTATGTTAATCTGAATTATTTTTAACTAGGATGACCTAATTACATAGCTGAAAACAACAGTGATGCAAGAGTCAGTGTACCAATTACCATTATAAAACACATTTTAGGGAGGAAACACACCTTTTTTTGGTCATAGTGTCATCTCAAATTCATGAAAAACTAAACCTCGCTGGAAAACAAGGACAGGGGAGGGGAGATGGGAGGGACTCAACGTTCTCTCGTGCAGAGGAAATAGTTACAGGGAATGATGTGTGGCAACCAGATGTTTCTACTAATTTCAATAATACCTTAGCTAAGCAGTTCCCTAAGCAATCTGTAAAGACTGATTTTTAAAAATTGGTGGATTCCTTCTGAAATAACAAGCCTATCTCTTAAAACTGTCATTCAATACCCAAATGATGGTCTTAGACATTTTCCTCTTTTATGGTCTGCAAGTAACTGCTCTCCTGAACCGACCCACTTTGGAGAATCATGAAGAGTGAATGAGTCTGTTCCTTTTTCTATAAATCACACAAATGTGCATATTATGGCATAAAAACATATATATCATAATGTATCCCACCTGCCATAATGTATTTTATCTAAGAAATTGTAATTACTGTAAAGTTCAACAACATACCAGGTGCCATCAATAATCCCAAATTAATTGGAGTTCTAGTCCACTAATACCATCAAACAATTTTTTTATTCCTGCTCTCTGCTTTGGAATTTGCCACTCATGGCCTAATATCTTCTTTTTTGCATGATTCCACAAAACTACTAAATTGGGACTGACTTACTGCTTAAAGTAAATGTTTACAAATTTTCCTTTTACCTTTGTCACTCTCTGAAGAAGATCACTGTCCTCCCCATGAAGAAAGTCTTGGGTTGAAACATTAAACTCTACAACTACATTGGCAGAGCTCGCAAAGACTATCTTAGTTTATCCTCGTATCACATGCAGGAACTTGTGGCTGTGTATTTTCAGATAGTAGCTGGCATTTTGAGTACAGCTTTTTCAAACCTCAGCAAGAGAGAGCATCTGGAGGGAAAACTGACATCACAATTACTTGTCTCAGCCAGTGCTGGTCCTACAGTGTGCTGATGGACTGTGGGTGCCAACGGAAGCACAGGCTCACACCACTTTCTCTTTCCTTTGCCTAAAGATTGCTGTTTCATCAAACTCCACTTTTGACTCCAAGGTTTGTTGTTGACCCCTCACTGTTTCCTCTCTCACCCATCATGTTATTCTCAGCCTTACAGTGGGAAACACCTGGAAGACATTAGTATGGTTGTAACAATAGAGAAGCAGGTCAAGAGCTGATTCCAGATGAGATCAGAAACGAGAATTTGGAGAAAAAAGGAGTGTGCAGATGGCAAAAGAAGAGTTGGGAGGAAGGAAAGGAAACATCTGAACAGTAATGTTCTTTACCCTTGCTCCCACCCTACTTCCCCATTTTGGTCTATGCTGCACTCTCCTTTATTCTCATCTCCTCCCTCTTCCCACCACTCTCCATCTCCAGACAGCAAGGCTTCTAAAGAAGGTGTAGAGGCATAGTTCCTCTAGCCAAATTCCCTGACAGCTTCCTTCCAGAGCTGGCACTTGGCATCTGAAACAGTAATGACCACAACCACTAGGATGCAGGACTAAACACCATATGCATTCCTGGAAATCTACCTCCCCTCCAATTACCCACCACAGAAGCAGCTGCACTGGGTAGAGAAAGCTGGGGAAAAACGGTTCCAGCCAGGCACAGGCCTCAAAATATAGGCCAAAAAAACCGCCACAGGAAGCTAAAATAGACCTCCCAAACCACAAATACTAGGATGCATTTACCACATATCACAGCACCCAGTAATGGGTCTGATAGAGTTGGATTCCAATCACGCTGTGGTCATTGGCAAGGTAAAGCATCAACCCAAGTGTGCTGTCATTTCTTATAAGCTGCCAACCCACCCAAATTTGTCTGGTTTTGAGTCACTGACCTGGTAAGATTGAAAATGCTAACTTGACTTTCCTTGGAGTCAAAGAAATGATGGACCTCAGATGTGTGTGTGTGTGTGTGTGTGTGTGTGTGTGTGTGTGTGTGTGTATAAAGAATGACCAGGAAAAAAAAAAGGGATACTTTAAAAACTTACACTAAAATTAACAAACAAAGCACAACACTTTGACAATGGAGAATTACAAAAGTGGGAGGTGTTATTACGAAATGTGCAGCACATTGTGTAGGCATACTGGGAGTCTCCTGTACTTTGTGAGATTTGGCACTAAAAGAGGCAGAAACCTTGTCATTGCTCGTCACGGACAAGTGTCAGAACTCCAGCCAAGCGAGGCATCCCTGGATTGCCGCACACGTCAGGTGTCCACTACCTGTGGAGGAAGCCCCAGCAGCTTGGCAGGATGTTTGTCCAGGGGGAGGGCAAAGGAGGGTGGGGTTGTTTTGAATCATAGGAGGGTGAACAGAAAGGAAATAGCATCGCCCTTGTCCCCGACACACACATGTGCATGAGCGCACACGCACACACACACACACACACACACACTTTCTATCATCTACTCAGTTTTTTATCTGGTTGAGCTGTTCTCAACTTCCCCTTTTTCCTCTCCCCACCTTCTGCCACCGGTCCCTGGAGGAATCGCAATAGTACACAAACGAGGATATATTAAACAAATGAATTGGCTCCAGACACCGTCACTAAATTGGGTATAAGTACCCACTTTTCTGACCCCATTCTACATTTATGTAAGAAGAACAGGCTTAATTGCCCCAACCCCACGGCTATGTTGACATATTTCCAAATGATTACATAACTTCCCCACATCCTTCGCTGGGAAGGAGTGTTTATCAAAAGCATGGAAGCTGACAGGATGGCATTATTAGCATGGCTCTGAGCCGATAGCATTGCCGATTTGTTGAGGATGATTTTAACACTAGTCACTTACAGACGGGATGCTTCCTGACACATTGCCCTCATGAAGGTAGACTACATAACAAAGGCATGCAAATAGAATGATGGAGGGATTACAGCAACGGAGCTATGGTGGGGGAGTCTGGACAAATTCTGAAATTATTACAGGACTAACAATGAAAACAAAAAAATATATAATTTGGGGTTCACCTTCACTTGGGATTGTCTATTTATTTAAGATGCATATATGAAAATGATGCACCAAGAGAGTGAATTCCAATGACATTACCTCTGGAGGAAGGAAAAATAATATCGATGTAACTAAACAGTTGTAAGGGAGGGAGAGGGAGATTTTCTGTGAGTGCCAGTCCTGACAAAGAGTTCAAAGCCTTAGCAAGGGAGCTTGTATCCTTCAGAAGCATAGCGGGACAGGGTTAGTATCCACCAGCAATGTAGCCTTC
This sequence comes from Mormoops blainvillei, assembly GCA_004026545.1. Lineage (NCBI taxonomy): Eukaryota > Metazoa > Chordata > Mammalia > Chiroptera > Mormoopidae > Mormoops > Mormoops blainvillei. Next base: position 90,498 of record PVJD01006110.1, on the reverse strand, counting down.
ATCACAGCCCAATGGTCCCGTAATCTTGGATCAATAAATAAATATAGATAATCAGAAATGGTCCTTTAAAAAGAGCACTAATAACATACCTAATTAGTTGATGCAAGTGGACCACAGAGAACATGTCTTATTTGGCAGATGAAGTATCAGTTTTTCTTTCACTGCCTTCTTAAGGACTGATTTTGCCAATCCAAAGAGCTTCTTCTGGCCTCCAGTAATGCTTTGGCTGGAGGGTTCAGGGTGTGAGGCTGCGCCTTGGGGTGGGGATGCATTTGAGGCAACATTGTTTCCCTGACCAGACCATCAGATGTCTCACATCAGGGGTGGCAGTAGTTTGGCTTAAGGGAGCGGTGCCTCAAGCAACCAAGACAAGATAAGAGCTCCCTGTCGCTCACTCTCAATTATAGGGGCTGCAAATAGATTTGTCTGAATCTGCTATAATTATCTGGAGACGAGTCTGCAGATTCCACAACAGTGTTGGCATTTGGGCTTGGGCTTTGCACCACAGAGTCCAAGCCAACTCCCCCACAGGTCTGCAACTGCTCCCATTCTCCCTGTTTACCTCTCCTCTCTGTCATCTCCAGCTTGATTGCTTTGCTAAAATGTCTGGGTTGATTGCCTATTGCTCCCACACAGCCTCCTCCCATTCCTTCTGTTTCATTTTACCTCCTTAGGAGGAGAAGCATAGAGAAAGATTTCCAGACTCTTTGATTTAAGGATGTGCTCCTAAATACAAAGGTTTCGTTGCTCTGTAATCTGCAGCCCCTGGAACCCGGAGTCCGGAACAGTGCTGGTGGCCCCCAGGCGACCACCGTTCCAGGCCTCCCGATGAACAGCCAGGTCTGCACGCAATTGCTCTGGTGTCACCATGGCCATTTTTCACTGCACGTTGCTAACTAACTGCTTCTTCTATTTCAGATCTGCATTAAGTTTTTTTTCGAAAGGACCCAAAGCCCCTTAAAAAAATGTTTTAAAGATTTTTTTTTAAGGATCATCAAATTTAAAAACCACACAATTATCCAAGAGTATGAATAGGCAATTATTTTTAAAAAGTGTGACTATCATAAACATGGGGAAAATGCTTTCGTTTTCATCCAGAGTTAAAGGTATGTACATTAAGACAGTAACGAAGACACTATTTTTCACGTACTGGCATGGTAAATATATACAGCAAAATTAATAGTACACAGAGTTGGTGTGAATGTGGGGAAACTGACACTCCCATAGAATGTTAATGGCAGAATAAATTGGTATAATTTATTGGAGGTCAATTTGGCAATACAGATCAGCATTTTTAGTGCATATTCCATTTTTTTAAATTAATAAACTTTTTTTTTAGCACAGTCTTAAGTTCACAGTAAAATTGAGCGGGAAGTACAGGGTGTTCCCATACAGCTCCTGCCCCCACATGTGCACGGCCCCCCTCACAATCAACATCCTGCACCACAGTGGTGCATTTGTTACAATCTATTAACCTGCACTGACACATCATTGTCATCTGAACTCCGTACTTTACATTAGGGTTCACTGTTGGTGTTGTACATTCTAAAGGTTTTGACAAATGTATAATGACATGTTTTCACTATTATAATATCATGCAGAATAGTTTCACTACCCTAAAAATCCGCTGTGCTCTGCCTCTTCATCCCTTCCCCCAACCCCAGGCAACCATAATGATTTCACCGTCTCAATAGCTTTGCCTTTTCCAGAATGTCATATAGTTGGAATCATACAATATAGAGCCTTTTCGTATTGGTTTCTTTTACTTGAATGTTCCTTTAGTAAATATGCATTTAAGTTTCCTCCGTATCTTTTCATGGCTTGACAGCTCATTTCTCATGAGCACCAAATAATATTCCATTATCTGAACATCCCACAGTTTATCCATTCACCTACAGAAGGACATTTTGGTTACTTCCAAATTTTGGCAATAATGAAAAAAGCTGCTATAAGCACTCATCTGGAAGCTTTTGTGCGGACATGTTTTTAATTCATTCAAGTAAATACCACAGAATGGGATTGCTGGATTATACGGTAAGAGTATGTTTTGTTTTGTAAGAAATTGCCAAACTGTCTTCCAAAGTGGTGGTATCAGCCTCACCAGTGTTCAGCATGGTCAGTGTTTTGGATTTTAACTATTCCAACATGGGCGTAGCGGTATCTCATTGCTGTTTTAATTTGTAATTCCCTGGTGACATATGATGTTGAAGCAAAGCACTTTTTATATACATCCATCAGTGAAGTGATACCTTTGAATTAAAAATTAACTCTGGAAGAATGATGATATGGAAAACAAAAAGGACACATTTGAAATAAGCCATTCTCCCATCAGGAATAGAGACATTGTTAAAACATCCCAAAGAATATGACAGGTACATACCATGATGAGTTTTGTTTAAGACTGCCCAGGTCACTGTTCTCCAAACATTTTTGACCATCACCTGCAATGAAAAAAATATTTTACTTTTAGGGTGAACACATATACACACGCAGAACTGAAACAAAAGCTTCAGAAATTAATATTTACTGTTTCTACATGGGCTGTACTTACTTCAATTCTGAGCCAACTTAATAACTCTTTATTCCATTTTATTTCTTGAAAATAGTGGTTTCTGCCATCAACATCAATTTCATGACTTGTTAATGAGTTGTCATCCAAATTTTAAAATAATAAAATCAAAATAACCACATTCTTAAATCTGTGTATGTGTATAAAACATAACCTGAATCTTCAAATATCAGAAAATGCCACTGATTTATTTCCTCGAAGTCAGTTTCGATAGACAGAAACAGGAACAAGCACAGAGTGATAGAAGGAAAGAGACCCCAATTGGCCCCCAATTGCCAAGAAAGAGGGAAGTGGAGTTACCATTTCAACTGGATCTAGCTCTGATTTTGGAGTCATATATATTTTTTTTTTATGAAGCTTAGCATCCTTATCTGGAAAAACAAAAACAACGACACACCTGAGAGTAAATAATAGAGAGGCAATTACTTGGCGACAATGTACAGAATAGCCAGTTTCCCTTTTCGTGTCCATCTGAAGCCAAAGGTCCTGGCTTTCTAGAACTTAAAGAAGAAATAGATTCAAGTAAGATCACTGGTTTCTATTTCAAGTAAAATGTGTGTCTAGTTTGGTTCTACTGTGAGCAAGATGAGACAGCATTCAGCTTCTGCTAGTGGTAATATCGCCTCCAACTTGGATTAAGTCATTTAACCTTCCTCTTCTGTAAATTATGTCAAGAACTGCCTTGTCTAAAATAGCAGTTGGGGAAGTTGGAAGGTTAAGAAAAGTACAAATGTAAAATGCTTTGAAAAAGTTAATGCAGCTTTATAAATACACAAGTTTTTATAAACCAATGAAAATACCTATTCTGGAAATATAATCATATTCAACCTTCATGGTTTGTTACCCAGCAACAAATTGAGTATGTGAAAACTTAACAACTTGAAATATTTCATATGCAAGATCAAAACCTCCAAGTTTTCTGCCCACCACCTGTACCCTATAACACGCACAGAAGAAGTGGCTTAGAAAGAAGGGGAAATGTTATCATTTCAAATTAATTTACCTCCATAAAGGTGTTAAATGCTGTTCAGATAATATATTCAGAATAGCACATAGAAATAATAAAATCCTCTGTAGCTTATTCCTCCTCAGGTACAAGTTTGATTTCTTTTTCCCTCAGAGTGTGTGCCCAACTGTTTATCAGGTATTTGCAATGTATGATGTGCAGACAACTTTTTTCGGTCTTCAAAAATTATGAAATATTGACATGAAAACACTTTTTAAAAAAAAGTTGGTTTTACTCCCTCTCTGGTGTCAGGGATGTGACATTGTTTTGTTGGGCAGCTGGAGACAAGTCAACATAGCTCCCCAAAGGGAAACAAAATCACGGGACAGAGGGAGTAGATTTTAAGGCAAGAAAAACCTCTCAATAAGATAAACTTCTGGGCCCAGAGGGGATGAGTAATCAGGTCCCTTGATGAGTAGCTGTATGGGTGGCAATGTGCCTTCATTTCCATCACAGAAGCAGTGAAACTTCTTCCAAGTCCACTAGAGTCTCTGTTTTACTTTAAGAAAAACTTACATCAAAGTTATTAACCAATAAACCAACAAAACATATAAGAAGAAAAGTCTCTGAATTTGGTCCAGCAGTAAGATACTGGATATCAGCCTTAACATTATTTACAAAGGAGAGATTGTTGGTAGGAATACATATGTTATATCTGTACACTGTAGCCAAGTCCTATAGAAGTCATTCACTTTCCCTTTCTGCCTTTCTTCCAGATACAAATCTACCGAGTTGGTCTGGCCTGAAAATCACATCTGGGAAATAACTTTTAGTGACTGTAAGTTTCTCCTGAACCAGAAATATGGATTTCCCTCCTTTTCCAAACATCCTAATTGTTTCCCACTCCCCAGCTTGCCAACAAGGTGTCAAAAGAAAATTAATCTCCAAGATACTTTAACAAACTCCAACAAAAGGCAGCACCTTACCAAAGGTACTTTAGAGCCACCCTAAATACAGGAATTTTTAGTTTAAACTTAAAAATATATCTTTACAAGTTTCAACACAAGTTAAAAATAGTTTTACATAGAAAGCCTAACTTAAGTAGCCACATGCATAATAAACACATATACCCTTCCTTTCCTGTGAAGAAAATACCAGCTCCAAGTAGACAATCTATTCTCAACACTTCTAAAGACTTTGTAAAAGTAATGAGTTACATTATAAGAGACATGTCAAATCATACATTGATAATGAAGTTTTGGATGCATTGCCTTTGTAATTGTACCTATGAATATATACTCATGTTCACCTGGTTTTATATTCTTGATTTTGTGTGTTTGTGCGCACATATTTATATTTTTGTTTTGAGTATAATTGCTACAAGAATCCTTGATGCCTTATATTCACAGGAAGCCTTTATTGTAGTTACATATTCTGCATAAGTGTGATGGGAAGATGGGGCTGGAGGGATAGGAAATAAAATCTTGGTCTTTAATTGTTGCTTTGCAACAGGCTTCTTAGCCACTAAAGGTTTGGATGTTCTGTCAAGTTCGGGTTGTTTGCTGCCTCTCTCTACCAGCTGCTACAATGGTGACTTCTCATCATGAACTTCTTTGTTGACAGATAAGTACACACTATTTTTAGACACTGTACCTGAGGGGTTTTATTTTCTGCAAAAAAAAAAAAAAAAAAAGGAAGTACATTAGGAGTATACAGTTCCTGCACCAAATCAGCACCACTTTGAATAAAATGATACTTGTCATCAGCTTAAAGTAACAAAGAGTAATTCAGTTTGAATGTGTTTATATAAAATTTCTCATATAATGGACTGTTTCCTGGCCCAAGTCCACTTCACAAAATGTAGCTACTTTGTGTTGGCAGATTTTGAAAACAGTCCCACAACTAATCAAACAAAAACAGTGAACTTAACAGGGAAGTTAACAAAAACTAACTGGAGATTATAGACTCATATAAGTGTACACATACTTATTAATATTTGACTATAATTCCTGATGCATGGTGTCAAATGACACACAGCTACAATCTGAGGTGTGATTTTACTCACTCTGTGTGTCTTATTCTCCTGTTTAACTTTTAAAGACAGAATCAAGGGTCAGCTGGGGTGTTTCCTCAACACTAACCGTGCCCTGTGTGAAGGGGTAAGGCCACCAGGCAGGATGTGCACAGCCCCAGTGCCAGGTGGAACTCATTCTGCAGGGGACTACAGCACAGCAGACAGTGACTGAATTTCCCTCCCATTTGTGAATTGACTCCCTGCTTCTGAAAAAGAAAAGGAAACAATTGCTTTCCCCTACTTCCTGCTCTCCTGTTAGGTCTTCGTGCTGATCTTCATAGGAATAATTTTTGGTGAGGAGACCCCCGTTCTATTGTTTGGAATAGAAGTTTGATAGATCCTTACATTTCTGAGTTAAGGGTTTTTTCCTTTTCCTTGTTAAGGCTCCAGCACTTCCCCTCAATGCTATAGAAAATAATAATAGAATATTAGATATGAAGGGCCCTCGTAGATCAAACTAGAGTTTAGCTTCTTCATTTTGCAAATGAGAAGATTGAGCACAAGAGAAGGAAGTGACAAATCCATGCTCACACAGTCAAGTCCTGGTACAATAAGAATGACAGCTGGGTGTCCTGACTCCAAAGTCTGGAGAGGTTTTTCCTGAACCTGCTTTGGGGGGGCGGGGGGGACCCATATTAATCAGCCACATGATTGCTTTGATTCTTTGGTTTTGTCATGATTTTTAGGGCAAATTCATTTTTATGTATATAATGTTTCTATTTCAAACAGGGATATACACACTCAACAGGTATTTAAGAAATGTTTGATGAAATGAAGAAGGGTCTAGTGCCCTCTTTCAAAGCTTTTTTAAAAATTTTTTCTTATGATGAAAAAAATACAACAAATTCAAGGAAAGGAAAGTAGAAAAGTGGTTCTCTGTAAAATAACCCCCTCTCTGAGCCTCGATATTCTGGTTGGCCTTTCTAGATTCTTGCTTATCTTCTGAGCGTAGGAGTCTTTCCACTTAACTCTGGGGTGTAACATTTCAGTATCTTATTTGCAGAAGTGGAGAAGTTAGGAATAAACGGCGATCTCCAGACCATACGGAAAGTGACCGTGACCCTTGCAAGTGTGGCAAGAAGAGGCAGCTCCCACTCTCTACAGCACATGAGGGCTTCAGTATATAAATGTCTGCGGGACCATGGGGTGCTGCTTTTCCTCTATTTATGATTGTCTGAGGCAACTGCAAAGCACTTCGAATCCTGCTGCTATTGTGTGAAACTGTGCAGAAAGATTGCTTGGCACATGTGGAATATAAGACAGATTTTTTTAATACAGCATGGCAGTCAGAAACATTCATTTTGTTTAGTCTGTGTGGCACTTGGGGGATGTTCCGATCAGTTTAAATGAAGATTATTTAAATGCAAATTGTAATGCAGTATATTCTCTTGAATTGGGAGCAAATGTTCATCCTATAAAACCATAAGGTAAAATACTCTGGAAGCTTGCTTTTAAAGATTTTATTTACAATATACAAACCAGAAAAAAAGATGTAAATAATCAGAGTTTAAGTGCAATTATTTTATTAATATGATATAAGGTATTTTTCTAGGCAAATATTTCCGTAAAAGTTAAAGCAGTATTTGAGAATTAAGTAAATCTTAGAAGTCTCATATAGTTAGCATGTTTTATTTTCTGTACTTTTTGTTTAAATGCCAGATTTGTTTTTTCATTTTCCTTTTAAGAAATCCCAGTTATTATGAAGTGAAAGATGCAAGGGCACTTAACAAACATTTTAACTTCAAAGCCAAAAAGTAGACCAAAATAGAAAATAAATTGGGTTGCAATGAATTGCTTCACCCACTAATACACGCTGTGCCAAGGATGTGTCAGGCCCTGATTTGATAAAGGAAAACTATGAAATAATCAATGTGACTGACACTCAAGGACAAGAAACCCTTCATTTTTTAAAAATAATTGAGAATTTTTTGATTGTCAAAAGAACACACTTCATGTGTTTCTAAAAATAACATGCAATACCTTAATGTCACAACCAAGAAGCTTATTTCACTTTTATATGCTGTATGTGTTATTAATTATATTATTAATATTAAAAAATGCAATAAAACACTAATCAAGGCTCCATTCCCAACAAGTCGTAATTAAATATATGCCGTATTCCGGATTGTGTTAAGGCCAATTAAATCTAATTTCTCTTCAGTTTCCATACATAGGCTTCAGCTGTATATTCTATCCAGGGTTAATTAATTGCCACCAACGCCTTCCTCTAAAAGTGGAAGTCTGAGCACAATAGGTGTCCCTGAGACCAAATATAGCCTAATGCTGTTTGGCATGTTGCTGCTTCTTGAATGACTCAGAGTAAATTTTTTCTTTCCACAAACTGCCATCCATTTTGTCTCTTTTGTGCATGGAACTATTGGGAGTATTTGCTTTCATAAACAAATTCAGGCTGCATCGAAAGCCACAGGCAAGGGAGGAAGGGTTCCCCACTTCGGTGGGTGTCACCTCCAGGAGCTGACCTTGGAAAGTCAATGCCAGGGGAAAAGTCAAGGACCATATGATCTCATTCATATGTGTGATATAAAACTGAAAACAAAATGAACAAACAAACAAACAAAAATCCCTAAACGCAGACAACAGTAAGGTGGTTACCAAAAGGAAAAGAGGGTGGAAGGGAGGATATAAAGGGTAAAGGGCATCAAATATATGGTGAAGGAAGGTTTGACTTGGGGTGGTAAACACGGAACACAAAATACAGATGATGTCTTATAGAGTTATATACTTTAAATCTATATAATTGTATTAACCAATATTATGCCAATAAATGTCTTTTAAAAAGATAATAAAAAAGTCTATGCCAACACATAAAATTCCAAATGGGTTGAGTTTAAATGTATATATTTAAGTTAATTAGAAAAGTACCTACCACCCAGAAAATGTACTTGGGAAAGGACAATTATATTTTTATTTTTTTGTATTTGGAAATAAGTTTCAAAGGAAGCCTTGGATTGGCCAAATAATTCTTAAATATTGTCTGAATGGAAATATTGGAAGCTGTTTTTAGGGATAGAGCCTTGGCCATGCATATATTCATAGATTCTTAAATGTGGAAGAAGCCATGAGAGTTAAACAACCGACTTCCTTCTCTTAAGGACAGGTCTCTTCCAGTTTATTCCTAACAAAGGAAGATCAAACCTATTTTTAAAATCTCAGCCGCAGAATATAGTTCTCTTACTAATCTGACACTTAATGCTCCCTTTATAAAAACAAAGCATTTATCCTCACATCATCCTGCTGGACCAGGTTACTGGGGGAGAAGGAAAATAGTTTTTTCCCCATCTCTAGACAAGAACCCCTTTAGAGGTAAACATGATTATTTGGTTTCCCCATTCTCTTCTGCAAGTTACACATCTGAATCCCTTAACCTTTTCCCTTCGAATTCTCCACACCACTCTACACTCTACCGAGAAGCTAGATTGAAAACAACTCGGAAGCTGAGCGGTCCTGAACACAAAGATTGTGTTATATCGCCTATGCCAGACTATTGCAATAGTTGCAACATCTCTCCTGAGTTTGAGATGCTCATTCTGTTCCCAACTGGCTTGTTATCCACAGTGAAACCTTTTTGCCACCCCTGCAAAAACTTAGGCACCCAGAATCTCATATGTGTAAGCTTAGCTTTCTTACCCAAGAGGATCTCTCCTTTACTCATCCCCTACTTCCCACCACGTCTCACAAGTTACAAAAGTCACCTTTATTTTGGAGGCTAGCTTTCAGGATTATCCTCAAGCCCGGGATCTGCTTCTCTCTATCCCATCATTTTGGATATGTATAAAAATATTAGACAATAAAGGACCATAAGTGGCCCCCAGAAAACTCCCCTAGCTTGAAGATGATTCACTGATAACCACCCTTCAAATAGACTCTACATTTAACCTCTTCATGCTGATATTTTCTGAATTTCATCTGAATTTCCACATCACATGCACCTATACCCTCGGTGAAACTCTATGAGGATGTATTCATTACAAAATGCCCGTGTGTATATTTCTCTGTGAGAATATATAGTAAATTAAGCTGTCCTTCTGAGATCAGTAAAGTCAGGGCCTAGACTGCAGTAGCGTTTAACCACAGGTTTGATCCAACTTCCTTTGTAAATCACCTTGGGCATGTGCTTTCTGAAATATGTATGTGAATTATTGCCTTATTTTCATACTGTGGGTATTGTTTATTATGGAAGGGCCATTAACCCTGTAAGATGCAGATAATCTTCCACTTGCTTGTCTACAGCAGAAGATCATTTACTGTCACACTGATTAAATATATTATGACAGCAAAGCTAGTAATGTGCAAGGTGTGGGCACGGGAAGAACATGCTTCATGCACTTCTCTGCTGGCTCTCTGCAGAACAGTTTCTGTATCTAATTTGATACTTTTCAAATAAAGAACATCGCATTACCAGGAGCCATTTTACTCTTATATGCTCACAGACATTGGTCTCTGGAGAAAACCCAGATAAAGGATTTATATAAAAATTGTACTTACAAAGTAACACTCCTGATTAAGTTTATTATTAGTATGTGTACTCTTGATGCCTCAGCCACTGAATTCAAGGCTTCTCCTTTAGCGTGAGCAATAAAACAAACCTCAGGCTGACCTTCCCCAAGACAAGCGCTAAAATAATGGTATTCCCTAACTTACTTTTAAAACTAAGCCTACAATGAAAGCTTGACTGTGATGCACAAGGATCGGGAAGGACGCATCTCACATACACATGTACATAAAGATGCATTATAAATTACGTTTTCTATATCCTGTCTCTATACACACACATAAGCTGCTATAATTTAGTTATTTACTATGTACTACTCGTGGTGTAAAATGTCATTTTCTAAGAATACATCCGAGGCTTAAGTCAGCATTTTTATGATATCATCTGCACTGGGAAAACATTAAAGGCTCAATATTTAATAAACATAATAAACATCCCCATGAAACAAATTGTTCATAAACTACCTGTTTAATTTTTCAGGGTTCCTGAACCACATATTTTCTTATTAGTTGTGAGCCTGCTGGGTTGGAGGATAGATAGGGCCTGTCAGGGATAGAATATATGTAGCGGTTTTATGAATTATTTCTGTGAGGAAAAGCCTATTACAGCTGACAAGAGGGTGATGATATTAGCCCATCATCATTCAGATGGCACCACCCTTCCCCCTTTCATCCGTCAGGCCTCTTGTATGGGGGCTGTAAGCCACACCGTCTTTGCACAGCCAACACAAAGACAAATTCTACTCTTTTTCTGAGTCCATGAAACATTTAGTATTTCATTTTGAATCATGGCAGATGACAGAAACAAATGGCCTAATGAATCTCACTTATTGTCCCTTGCAAATCTGAAGATGAGCTAAAAGTAAAATCTGTTTCTTTTCTTTCTTTTTTCTTTATTTTTTTTTCATTTTTGATGCATTTCTTCTCCCTAGAAAGATCCCTGCTGCATTCTAAATAGATATTGAGATTATAGAGTTATTTTCATAAACAAGCCATTGCACAGCTCTCGGGCAGCCCATTTCACCCCCTCTCTCTGTAAGTAACCTTTGAAACAATATTCATTATCACCCATTTTGTAGCTTTATAAAATGTAAATAGAACAGGAGGCAGGCTCAGAAGGAAAAATAACAAGTAAATACTTAATGTATTTGAGGAAAATAGCAACTACTCATCAAATAGCAACGAGAATGACATCCCTTTTTGTTTTATTTAAAGGAAAATTAAGTCTGCCCGAATCTTCTGCAGCGTCTACTACAAGTTGTTTGGCCAAACTTATAAAGCCTTTGTGGTCACCTTTTCAAGGTGTATTTACTTGAAATATGGCATTGTGGTTTGTAGGCAATTTGTTGAGTGAGCTACTCTGGAAAATAAGAAAACTATGAGCAACAGCTGCACTCGCCAGTGGCATCATTCCCTTAGTCTGAAAGGTACTGGGCAGGGCTGGACATCTGGCAGGGCTGCTCTGGTGGCCTGACTGGCACCACCTATTGGGAGACTTTCTTCATGCTCTTCGTCACTCTGTGTAAAGGAAAGTCTTGTCCTCGGAGTTCGCTGGCTCCTTCGGCTGCATCAGGCTGCACTGATAGTCATGTGTTGCCAGTGGCCCGCAAAGGCATAGGCATTGAGATATATGCATTTAACAAAAGGACAAGAAAAAAAAATGCAGATTCGGGGCTAAAAACGAGGAGAATGGTAGGAGTCAGTAAGAGAATGAGAGAAAAATTCCTCTTTTGATTCTTTGCCATGCCTTGGCCTTTTTTCTTCCTTTTCTCTCTGACTGTAATGGCTTTTTCACAGCCATTAGAGTTGTCAAGTAAATTTTTCTTAGTTCAAGTATGTACAATTGATCCTGATAGATGTTAATAGCTCCCAAACTAAGGCAAAGTCTGCAGTCAACATACAGGAATAACAATTCTGTGGTTAAAAAGAAAAAAAGAAAGTTTGACAATTGACGCTATAATAGAGGCCAGAAGCCCTCCAGGTCAAATTTCCTTAATTTTTGGAGTGAAATTTCACCAGTGATGCTCCTAAGTCATGCAACATTAACTATACTGTGACTTAATTTCAGATTTATGTTTAAGTAATTTCATAATTTTTTCCAACATATAAAATTTTGCAAACCACATTTGAAAAAATAAAATTTAAATATCTTAGTTTTCTCCTAATCTTTTTTCAGAAAGAAGGCACTATATGAAAGTTTGGTTTTAACAGTAGAAATACAAATTTTTCTAATTCAATTTTTGCTAGATATTAAGATTTTGATTAGAAATACCATATCAATGTACTTCTATTACTTTTATTATGCTCCTAAGTTTTAGTATCAAAGACAACATTTTCTTTTTTTCAATGAGAAAGCATTTAACTAATAAATAATTGTCATTTATTCCATAAATATCTGAACAATAAGAAATTTTTACATCCAAATACACCAGAAATTGAAATCAAGTAAAGAAAGCCAATTGTACAAATATGACATTTGGAAGGGTAGTGGTCTAATAGTTTATTTAGCTCTGTCTCTTTCTTCATTATCTGATGCTTTTTGTATCTTGTCAGTGTCTGAGACCTATTTAAGTACCAGCCTGAATTAAATTTTTTTCAGTTGAAAGAACCAATGAATACCTTATACTTCATTCTATGTCCTGCATATTATCAGGCTAAGAGAATATAAATTGCTTGACTAAAGAAAATATATATCAACTTACTTTCAAATGTATTACAAACCAAGCCAAAAAAAAAAGAGCTAAAAAGAAATAGACTCACTCCCTTATTGTGCATTCTTTGGTTGATTTTTTATGTGCTTAGACTGGGAAGCAAACCCACAACTGTGTATCAGGACAGTGTTCTAACAAGCTAAGCTGCCCAACCAGGACCCTGCATTGTTTCCTAAAAGACTGAACGTAAAAAGCAATGCCCTGTCATGTCATGGTTAAAGAAATCTCCCAGGAGTTAAGTCAGTGTCTTATCTTCTGGTTTCTACCTTCTTACCATAATGGCAAACATGTTTGCTTCTAACTTTTATATACTTTCTAGTGAATCAGTTCAGGTCCATTTTCTACGTTAGTAAGTGGCATTCTTTTAACTCCATAGAAATACTTATATGTTTAGACAAATGCTGGAATATTTTTGTTAAAAATAGGTGTAATGTTGCAAAATTATCAATCAATTGAAGTTAGATTGAGGAAAATGAGAAGGTAGACAGAATATTTGTGTATACTTATGAAAGGGGAAAGCAACATTGGCTAGGTAATATTAGGTGGAAACATATGAAACTGCTGTTTTTGTAGGTCAGAAACTGTTGAATATTAGCAGTTTCCTATGGTTCAACCTAATTAGATATAGCATTTATAATAAGCTTAAGTCGCACATTTCTTTTAGCAAAAGAAGTACATAAAATTGCTCAATGATATCCTGCAGCCTGATGAGAGGTAGTTATTACTTCCAAAGTCAACATAAAATTTCATTAAAAGAATTAAATACCAAGAGTTCGAGGGACACCTCGAGACATTTATTTAATTTCTGGCAGCATTATTCATCTCCTCTACCCCTTAGAGAAAAGTCCCTCTTTTCTCTCCCTTGTACTTCCAACCCTACTCCTGTCCCCCCTACACCCCCATCAAAGTCGATGTGGTTCCTTTCTTCTTGGCTCCACAGAAACTGTCAAGAAAAATTGAAAGAAAAACAGTATGGAAACACTAAGCCATGACAGGGACTCTCTCTTTTTTTTTTTAATTCTCATCAGAGGATATATTTATTGATTTTAGAGAGAGAGGAAGGGAGGGGGAAAGAGAGAAACATGGATGAGAGAAACACTGATCAGTTGTCTCCCATACATACCCCGACCAGGGATCGAACTTGCAACACTTTGGTGCACTTGATGATGCTCCAACCAACTGAACCACCCAGCCAGAGCTAGAGCCTCACTCTTAATTGCATGGGCCTGCAACCAGTGCAGATCCACAGAGCCCCCACTCAGAAGCCCACTCCTCTTTGGAGTTTAATGCTTTGCAGTCACCGTCTAAATTATTAATTTTATCTTTGATTTTTTATTTTGTAGGTGAAGTCAGTGGGTTAATGGAGGATACATTCAGGGCTTGGAAACTCAGCTGGTATATGAGTCCGGTCTCCTGCCATCTCCCAGGACCAGTCCCCCCTGCAGTCCAGAGACATCCCTGCCCTTCACTCCTGGCAGGGGCCAAGCCTGGGTTGGATGTGCATACCCCATGAGTCCTGCATCCCAGGGCAGGGTCTAAATTTGCTTGTGAGTTTACTCTGGTAGAGGAAGAACAACATTCAGTAGCAAATAAAAAAACACCATGACAGTTCGAGAGATACCATAAGGGAAAGAAAAAGACTTTTTCCTTTCTCGCTTTTGAAACAGGGAACCCCGCAATTTCATGTTTCACTGGGCACTGCAAATGATGTAGCCAGCCCTATTTAAGTACATTTGTAACACATATGTGAGAAAATAGAACTGCCAGAGAAACTTCAAGAAGTTGGTTTGAAATCTGATAGGGGAGTGTGTGTATGAGAGAGAGAGAGAAAGGGTGAGGGAGAGAGAGAGAATGAATGAGGGGAAAGAAAGTAGGAAGAAGAAGGAAGAAAGAGCAAGAAATCTATTTGAGGGAAAGTTGTCCAAAGCACAGAGAGGAGAACTTATTCTTTCTACCTATAGCAAATTGATTAAAAGAAAATTTACTCTCCTTTCTACTAAGATTATAGTCTGAATGCAGATTATTTCAGCACAATTTAGCTGAGAATGTGTCAGGGGTAGTTGAAGAGTCTATAGGTTTGGAAAGGTTTGGAAACCCTAGGAAACACTGGAAAAGCAGGAGGGGGCCCTAGACTCTGGAACAAGAAAATCCTGTACAGTTTCAGGTCCTTTAAGAACACTCAGAAAATTGGGGTTTCGCCAGTTTTGGAAGATTCCATTCAATAAGCATACAAGGTCGGTCCAGAAGTTATCCAGCCACCTAATATGAAAAATAGAGGTAGAAGAAACATTGTACATAGGACAATGACACCTCAGTCCTCTTCAAAGTAGGCACCTTGGGACCTCACCCAGTTCTCCCAGTTGCCATCAGCTTCCCTATTATATTTTCCTGAATCTCATCAATGGTTTGAAATCTCTTCCCTTTCAAAGGCAATTTCAGTTTTGGGAAAAGCCAGAAGTCGCAAGGTGCCAAAGCTGGGCTGTAGGGAGGCTGTGTCACCTGGGCGATTTGATGTTTCACAAAAAATCTCTGCACAAGACATGATGCATGAGTTTGATTGGTGATTGATTATGGGCAATCACCAATTGCCCATAACTCTGGCTTTCCGAATCATCTGAGTAATTTCTGCAGAGGAGTGTTCAAGCTTAATGCAAAATTTGATGCAGACTCATTGCTCTACACACTCAGTCATTTTGAATGTGACGGCCACATAGTACACATGCTCACTCAACAGCATCTATTGCCCCCACTGACTAGTACAGTGAAGTGGTCATTGTTCATGCACCCACATTCCAGTCTACTATCCTTGGTTCCCAAGGTTACATCAACATCATTCAAACCATTCTCATCATATTAACAATGGTTGGACTTTTTCCAGACAGATCTCGTATATTGCTACAATACTTCTGATGTTATTTTCTGCTAAATACTTTTATTTCCCCATAACCAGGTACTGAGAATGATAATTGGGCATTCCAAATGTACTCTTCATGGCAGATATTTCCAAGAGTGTGGAAGAATGAATAGTCAAGTAAAGGTAATTTGGGTTTTTTTCGGAAGGTTGTTTCTGACAACAGGGTACTGTGTTTGTTTGGTGCTAAGGTGATATTCAACTCTCTTTTGGAATGTGTAGAGCCAGAATGTACTTGTTAATTTCCAATATGTACTGTCTTCTAATTTTAGATTTATTTTTCTGTGCCTGTATTTTATCCCTTGAACTGCTAAATTCCCTGAGGATGTATAATCTCTTAAATATGGTGATTTGCTCATAGCAGACACTCACTCAAGCTGTTAATTGATAATTAGGATTAAACTCAACACCCAAGAACTCTTTATTTATGGCCTTTTAAAAAATATTTTATTTATTTATTTTTAGATAGAAGGGAAGGGAGGGAGAGAAGCATTGATATGAGAGAGAAATATTAATCAGCTGTCTCTGTGCCCTGTTCAGGGACTGAACCAGCAACCCAGGCATGTGCCCTGACTGGGAATCAAACCAGCGACCTTTCACTTTGTGAGACAACACCCAACCACCTCAGCCACACTCGTCAGGGCTGTATATGACCTAATTTCAAACCTCTAACAGTCACCATGCCATTTTTGTGTGACTTGTTCTGTCTACTCATGATGTCCTCCCTCTCTTGCTGTTCACTTCAAATCTTTCCAGTTGCCAAGACCCAGATCAAATGGAACCTCTTACATGACACTTCTCCATGAATATTCATCAGCCAGTGTGTGCTCCCCCAGCAGACTGAGTTTCTGTTAGAGCAGCAATCACACTATGACTCATTTTGTCCTGGCAAGTCCAACATTAAAGAAAGCCAGTCACTCAAGCCCTAAACCTGGTTAAACTTCGACTTTCTCTCTCTCTCTCTCTCCCAGTCCCTCCCTCCCTCTTCTTAAATTAGAAACTACTTCATTTTACAATATAGAAACTAGTATTATTTACCAGAAGTCAGAACTATAATATAGATGGATAAGATTTACAGCACATCCAGTTAAAATTATTCCCAGAGTAGGTAATCTCTGCTCTATATGAAACTGACTAAAAAGATTGTACCTAACTCCATAATTAAAACAAAATGAAAAATAAGGACAAAGTGTCCAGAAAACAAACAAAATCCTACTGGATTAGAATAATAGGCAGATTATAACAATAGCTTGCTAGATCTGAGACAAACAATTATCATCTTCTTCAATATACTCTGGATAGCCTTTAGAAAATTCAAAATTTTTTAACAGTTAGTACTTTGCCCACAGCTTCACCATTACATATACTTTCCCCTTTATCTGGAATGCCTGACACTGCTATTTATACTTTATGACCTAGTTCATTTGTTTGCTTATACAGCCATGGGCAAAAGTAGTTCACAGTTGTTTGTATGGGAAAATAATATAATAATTAATTAAAAATACAAGAATAAACTCAATTATTTTTTGCATACTCACAACTGTAAATCCACTTTGCCGCACCCTGTATTATATTACTTTTGTTGCTATTATATACAGGATTGTTTTTATTTTTTATTTCTTTTTCACAGAGTGCATTGTTAGTGTATAAAAATGCAACTGATTTTTGTATGTTTATTTCATATCCTGCAACTTTACTGAATTTGTTTACTAATTCTAACAGTTTTTCAGGGAAGTCTTCACACTTTTTTGTAGTAGATCATATTATCTGCAGAAATAAATGTATTTTTTTTCCTTCCTATCTTGATGTCTTTTATTTCTTCTACTGGCCTAAATGATCTGTCTAGGACTTCCAGTCCTGTGTTGAGGAGGAGAAGTGAGGCACACTTGTCTTGTTCCTGGTCTTGGAGAAAAAGCTTTCAACCTTTCATCATTGAGTGTGATGTTAGATGTGAGCTTGTTATACATCGACTTTATTACATTAGGTGTGTTCCTTCTCTACCAAATTAGTGAAAGTTATTAATCATAAAAAATATAAATTTTGTCAAGCATTTTTCTGCATCTATTGAGATCATATGATATTTACCTTTTATTCTATTAATGTGGTGATTTATTGATTTGTGTATGTTAAACAATCCTTGCATCCTAAGGATGAATTCCACTTGATGATGGTATGTGATCCTTTTCTGTACTGTTAAATTTTGTTTGTATGTGCAATCATATCCAAAACTTTACTCTTTTACTCAACCCTCATACTTTGTTTTTGATGTCATAATTTACATTTTTATATAGCAAATATCCATTAATAATTTATTATAGCTGTTGTTATTTTTAATGCTTTTATCCTTTAACCTTCATACTACAGTTGAATGATTTATATTCCACTATATTATAGAATTAGAATATTCTGATTTGAATATATACTTATCTTTACCAGTGTGTTTTACATTTTTTATTAGT
This sequence comes from Mormoops blainvillei, assembly GCA_004026545.1. Classification (NCBI taxonomy): domain Eukaryota; kingdom Metazoa; phylum Chordata; class Mammalia; order Chiroptera; family Mormoopidae; genus Mormoops; species Mormoops blainvillei. Next base: position 72,316 of record PVJD01006110.1, on the reverse strand, counting down.
TAGCAAACTTTTATTTCTGTTTAAAAAAATTCTTTCAGAATTTCTTGTTAGAAGTCTAATGGTGGTGAATTCCCTCAGCTTTTGTTTTTTTGGGAAAGTATTTCACCTTCATTTATGAAGGGCAGTTTTTCCAGGTAAAGTAATTATTTTTGTCAGGTTTTTTTTCTTTTAGCACTTCAAATGTATCACCCTAATATATCTTAGACTTCAAGCTCCCTGTGAGAAATCTATTACCTTTATGGGGGTTCTATTGTATTTGAGATTTTTTCTCTTGCTGCCTTTAAAATTCCCCTCTTTTTCTTTAAATTTAAATATTTTTATTATAATGAATATCTAATGTGTGAAGTAGAAGATCATTTTTGGTTGAAATTATTTGGAGAACTATGAGCTTTATGAACATAAATGTCCAAATTTCCCCCTGGATTTGGAAAAGTCTCAGCCATTATTTCTTCAAGTAAGCTTTTCCCCCCTTTATTTCTCTCTTCTTCAGGGACTCCAATTATGTGTATTTTGTTTCTTTTAATGGTATTCCATAGTCCCCATAGGATTTCTTTGGTTTTTTTCATTCTTTTTTCTTTGCTCCCCTCAGACTAGACAATTCCAAGTGACCTGTTCTCTACTTCACAGATTCTTTCTTCTGCTTGACCAAGCCTGCTGTTGGCGATCTTCACTGCATTTTCATTTCATTGATTGTATTCTTCAGCTCCAAAATTCCTACTTGGTTCCTTTGTATGATTTCTCTCCGTGTTAAGCTTCACATTTTGCTCATGTACTGTTCCCCTGATTTTATTGAATTGTCTTTCTGTGTTTTCTTCTAGCTCGCTGAGCTTCCTTAAAACAACAATTTTGAATTCGTTATTAGAAAGATCACAGATTTCCATTTCTTTGGGGTTAGTTCCTGGAAAATTATTGTGTTCCTTTGATGGTGTTATGTTTCCTTGATTTATGATGTTCCTTGAAGTTTTACATTGTTATCTTTGTATTAAAGAAACAGCCAGCTCCTCTAAGTCTTTTCTGACTAGCTTTGGGAGAGAAATACCTTCCATCAGCCCTGTTAGGGATTCTGCAGCTTTCTTGGACCTTTTTTTTTTTTTTTTTTTTTTAATGCATACTACTGCTCCATATTTCTTGTTCTCTCTTGGGGGAACATTCTTAAGATTGTACTTCTCTTGATGCTACAAACCCAGACCAGGTGCTGGTAGCCTGTTATTTCCTCTTTCCGGGTGGTACTGAATGCTCAAACTTGTGTGCTTTCTACCAGTCCTGTGGTGAGGCTTGCTTTCCGTGAGTGCTTACTAGCTGTCTGGAATGGCTCACTCTCATCGTCCTCGCAGTCAGCTATTCTCTTTCCCAGTGAGGGGTTGTGTGGGCAAGGTTCACAGAGTATTAGTGGTTCCTGTGAGCCCTTTGGGGCGATCTGTTGATGAGATATTCCCTGCAGTTCATGGTTGGTCCTTCTGAGGTAGTCCCCCAAAGAAGCGTTAGTAGGTTCCCTGTCCCTTTGAAATCTCTGAAAGCCATGGCAGCTGTTTTCCCAGCTGCTCTCCTCCCTCTGGTCTCATAACACATCACGTTATTCAGGATGTGGCAAAAAAAAAAAGTGGGTCTCTTTGGTAGCACCCCACACAGCCAAGGAACCTGAGTGTCACTGATAAACTCTCCCTTTCCCCGTGGGAGAAATCACAAGCTGAGGAAGTGTCTCCTGGCACAGAGCTGTGCTGTCCAGGCGGAGGGTTGACACAGGTAAAGTGTGGCTGTTCCTCTTAACTCTCTTTACTGTGTCTGATCTCCGATATTTTTTGTTCCAATGGCTTGAGGAAATTCTGTTCTGAACTCCTGTGCTGAACTGGGCTTCCACAAAGGCACTCTCGCATATTGGTTAGTGCCCAACTTGACGTTCTTTGCAGGGAAGATAGTGGAAAACTCATCGCGTCTTGGCAATATGTTAAGATTAGAGAATGCTTCTCCATTTTATTTCTTTTCAAACAGCCTTATATTTTTGAGAATTATTTATGATGTTATATATGGCACCAGTTCATTCACTTAAACTGCTATACAGTGTTTCATTTTTTAATATACTATTTTCTTTCTGATAGGTACTTGGTTGTTTTTTTTGTTTTTTGTTGTTTTCTTATTACATTAATTGCTTTTGACATCATTAAATTTATCTTCATATATAATAGGGTTGTTTTTTTTTTCTAGTATGTACCTAAGGTTCTTAATTTTAATATAGTCAGACTTAATTTTTCCTTTATAGCTTTTATTTTTTTCTCTCAAGATATTATTCTCTACCCTGAGGTGAAAACATTTGATACTTAAAGTTTAAAACTTCCCTTTAAATTTTTTCTTGATTCATTTGAAATTGATTTTTGTGTATTGTATGAGATACTAAATATCTTTTTTGTATGAAATATTTGCCTCAGCAATGTTTACTACTATATTTCCTCCCTTCGTGGATTTTAATGCAAGCTATGTCAACACATGCATGTGTTTTTATATATATTTCTTGGCCCTCTGTTTTGTTTCACTGATTTATTTTCCATCAAAACACCAAAATTATTACACCTTGTTATTTTCCTCTAAGATTTGCTATTTAATAGAACAAATCTTTTTGCCCGATGTTTTTTCAAGGTGTCTTAGCAATTTTTAGCCTTTTATTCTTCCAAGCAATAAAATTTTAGAATGAATTTGTTATTTAGATCAGTGAATAAACTGATTAGGATTTGAGATGAGATAGCTTTGAATTAATGGACCAGTTTTAGAAGAACTGACGTTTTTGTGAATATTGAACATTCTATTAATGAACATGTTATATCTCTCCATTTTTATATGTTAATCAATTAAATGTTACAGTTTTCTCCCTAACAGTTTACCACATTTTTTAAGAATTGTTTTTAGATAGCTTATATTTCTAGTAATTTAAATGGCATTTCTTCAAGAGGATATTTTTCTAATTGGTTGTTGCTTATATGTAAAACTGTAATTGACCTTTATATAATGAATTTATACCTAGCAACTTCTGAATAATTTTTCAACTAGAAAGTGAATAAAGGGCATTCGAGTTTTGGCAATATGACTTGGAACACCAAGGGACCTATTCACTGCAGAACAATTAAATTCTGAAACACTGCACTATTTGAGACATCTCTGGCTCACAAATGGCATAGATGGTCTCCAAGAATCCTTCCATTCCAAAACAAATAATAACAAAAGTAGAAAAGAAACCAACAAAAATGTCAAAGCTGACAAAAATCGAGTATGCATTATAGCATTGTTGGCGAGGATACAGAGCAGTGGGAATTCTCACACACTGCTGTTTGGAGGGCAAGCTGTTAAGTTAAATGTTCAAATCACCTTGAAAAAATAATTAGACATTTTCTCTCAAAGCTGATCCATCAAATTCCTACATCCCAGAAACCCCATTTCTTAGGGACATGCCTATGATATAATGTCTAATGCATATGTACCAGATAATACGTGTCAATATTGACAGCAGCCTTCTTCATAAGAGTAAAAAACTGGAAAAAAAATAAATTTTTACATCAAGATAATATAGTCACACAATGAATTATTACACAGCAGTAAACAAAATAAATACACACACACACGCACACACAACAGTAGCAGGGATAAATCTTGAAAGTATATTGTTGCGTAAAAAAAGCAGGTCTAAGAAGATAACATAGAGTGTAATACCATTTTACAGTAAAATTAAATAATATATTCTTGAACATTCAATATTTATGACAGAATCCCATATTTTTTAAAAGCAATGGAGTAACAAACAATATTTAGGGTAGAGGTGTCTCTAAGGAAAGAATCACAGGATAAGATAAGGAAGGAACATACAGGTGGATGCAAATTATTCGTAATGCCCTGTCTGCTAGGCTAAATGTTGGGTTTGCGGAAGTTGATTATATCAATATGCTTTACTAATAACATTTATATAACATAAGCCTTTTATATATATAAAACATATATTAATATAATAAAATACTATGAATAATGATAGGAAATAATATAAAACATCTATCCATCACTTAGCAAATGATCATTAAATACCTACTAGTGCCAGATGGCAATCTATGCACCAAGAATTAAACAATACCAAGTACCAATATTAAACAAGACAAAAAATAATAATGTCTGCATTCATGGGTCATACATTCCACTAAATTCAACCAAACTAATTTATGAACTAGAATTTATTAAAATTAATATACTTATAAAGTTACCTAAAAGGTAAATAAAGAGGAATGGGAATCAATGTTTTCACTTTAAACAATGAAGTATTTTTTGCACCACCAACAATCTGTACAAAAGGAGAATGACTAAAATCCACTTAAGGAGCCAACATAGTCATCTTATTTCAACTTTTCTGAGGACAGCTTTGGAGATGGCCAAAGAGTTTGATTTGAAAGGCAAACTGAGCAAATTATCGTTTTAGCTTTTTGAAGAATTCATTTTCTGATTAATCACTCACAGAATATGAAGACCGATTGAATTTTTCTCCCCTAAGTGTTCAAGTGTCCATGTGCTAAAGATTTGAAATAACTTTAAGATTCAGGTGTAGATATAGATCCACTGTATCTTGTTTATAAATACTAAACCTTTGCCTGTCTCTTCAGAAATTATGAGCTACCAAACAAATAACATGTTAATATTCACCTCAGACTATCCCACAGTGGAAAATCTGGAGGTCACCACATTCAGGGTGCTAATGAATAAGCACTCTTTCAGCTAAGAGCTGCAGAGTTTTCTTACCACTCATAAAAATTACTGATGTATTGCAATAGTTAGAAAACATTTTAATCCCAGTTTGCCATACTAATGAATGTTTGTAGATAGGATGGCTGCTCTTCTCTCAGATAAATGGGAGTGACCAGAGGCGAAAAGAAATATAATCTAGCATAAAAATTCAAGTGATACTTCATCTTTGAATGTGAAAACAAACAAAGAAATAGTACTTATTGCCACCTGAGTGAAGATTTATAATTTAATTTTGGGTTAAATTGTAGCATTTATTGAGCTAGATTTAAAAGTTTTGAGCACTAATTCAAAATAAGGTGTTTAGTACTAACTATATTCTAAGGTATGATTTAAAAAAACAAACAAACCCAAAAGACTTCTACTAAACCCAGAAGATACCTTGAAAATGGCAAAATAAACTTCTAAAGCTTAGTGGATATATCAATACCATCTTAATGTAATATTGCTAAAGTTTAGTAAACATCCATTAGTTTTTACCTGAATTAATAAGTAGAACTATACCATTCTGGGATAAATCTAAGCAGATTTCTGAAAATAACTGATTTTAAATAGGCTGAGATCAAGAAATCCTATCCAATAGAAAACACTTTTAAAAAAAAATTGATAAAGAAGCAGAACGCAATGAAAGAAATAGTGCTAAAACAAAAAAAAATAAAGAACGTTGTTGTTTTGTCTCCAAACTTTTAAATTATAAAAATTGAGGCATAGATCAAAACAAAGTCAGTTATCCATCATGGTGATTAGTTCAAAATCTGATGGTTACAAAGAGAAAAGGAACAAAGATGGGAGTTCAAAGCCAAACTTAAACAAAATGCTATGTATCAAGCATAGTACATGGTACGTAGTAATCACTCAATAAATGGATATAGTATAGAAGCAACAATGCCACTGTCACTGGTTGATTTACAATTAATAATCTTTAAGATTACTGGCATCCCTCTGAATGTTTCTTGAATCACCAAACAATATGTAGATTGTAATATATTTGACCAGCAGGGAATGACTTCTTATAATGAGTTCATAACTGATTAATTTCCATAGCAGAGAAAAATAATACAAGTAAAATTTACATTTGCATATCATTGTCAAATGAATATTTAAATGAGGAAAAGAGATGTTTTGATAATACCCTCAAAAAGCCCTTTTCTGTGGGAAAAAAATGAGGGGTAAAGACATGGTAAAATTTTCTAAAAGTAGTCTACCTTTTGTAATAAACTCTGTTCGGATACCTAAGAAATCTCATCTTACTCCTATATATATGTTAATATGTTCTTTAAGTATAAAATCCAAATTAAAAACTAATTCTTAATAGAAAGCTTTTGTTAAAAGCAACATTTTGAAATGCTGTCAGTAACTATCATAAATATTTGAGAAGTTAATATTTTAATCTTCAACTGTAGCACAGAAAACACTTTTAGTGACAGACAGTGCTTCATTAATGGAGTTCTGTGTGTCTAATTGCTGTAGGCACACCGAGCTGCATTATTTTGACACATGACATGCAATTAGTACATGGTCACACGGCTAACGGGAGATTTTACACCTTTTTTCCTTCTACATTCAGAGTGAATAATTAGCATATTTTTCTGCTTAGAATAATAATCAGAGCCTTAGATCCAGAAATTGCCTAATGAGGTAAAATTCCAGTTGTTGACATTAATACATGTGACACATTTTTTCAGTTGTTAAAGTAAACCTTGTGCTACCACTTCATTTACCCTTTCCAAAGTGCCCGTACGAGTCAAGAGTTATGTTGTTCCTAGTATAAAATTGTCAAGAAGACAGATCCCCACAGATGTTTTATAGCATTATTTCAGTGCTCCTCACACAGTAGGTACCAAGTCAGTACTGTTGACAAATTTTAAAAGAGTACCTATTGGTATATTCTGTTGTCATTAAATGATTATCAGCTTTCAAAGAAGAAATTAACTATTAAGCCACGATGTGTTATTTTAGACAGTTCTTAGAATAAAAAAGCTAATTATTTTACAACACAAAATTAGATCCAAATAGTTGAAGTTTTCATCAAATTGTTCTTAATTTTATTTAAAACATTTAGCAGGGATAAAAAAGCCATCCAATAGTTCCCTAGAGCAGAGGCAAATTTTTGTGACGATAATAAAGATTAAGTTTCAGGGTTTATCAATTAAATGGTCTCACTCAAAGCAAATATTGTATTCCTGTAATTTTATCTTCCCAATTTTGTATTCTTTTTCTTAGAGAGTCCTCTATCCTAGTCAGATATGTCTCAGGTCTCACAAAACCTGGATCTTCCCCATTATAAAAACCATCATGCCACATAAATATAAACTCTTGAATCTCTCAAGGACAATTACTTTTTGTGAAAATACTGTCCTGTTTCTTTTTCTTTTTGGTAGAAATTATCATGACTTTGAGAGAGTCTACCAACAATGCTATTACTTATTCAAAGTATCAGGTTTTAAGACTGATCTTCAAATCCCTACCCTTATAATATTTAAAGAATTAAAATTTACTTGTTCTCTTCACTTATTACTGAATATGACTCTGTAAAATTATTAAGCATTCATAAATTGAATTCAGTGATCAAAACATTAACTTGTTACTATGAAATATGATGTGTACCACATAGGAGATGCATATTGAAAGCAGACTAAAAACAGAGCACCACTGACAGAACAGAAGAAAAAACTAAATAAGCATTGATCAGACTTTAGTTTCTTTTGTAAATTTGTGTAGGCCAAAGTGTTTGCAAGAAACACTTAAAGAAATTGGGGAGTATTTCACTATTGACTATGAATTGATGTTAGTTCCAAGAGTCTTGGTTAATCAAGGAAATTATATTTTTTAAATGTTAACTGTTAATATATGAGAGAATATATAAAGTCAATAATCTTAGATTTATTATTATTATGGCCAGTAGTAAATTAAATGACTTCCAAATACCCTAAGTGCACAAGAAAAAAGCAGGGAAAAATTCCATCATACAATCTATAAAAAATCTGTGACAATTCTTATTCTGTACCATCAGATTACTTGTAAAATATAAAAAAATGCACCTATCATATCACTATGACTCCCGATCAAATTATTAAAATGGTAATTAAGGTGGATTTTAGTCTGTAAGCAGCTATACCAATGTTTGAATTGGTATCCACATCATATCCTTTCAATATCTGCTCTTTTTCTACCCAAATAAAAATATCACTATGTCAGAGGGAAAAATAAGATTGATATTGGGAAATTACATAAGAAAATATTGCAGCTTATGTATGTCGACAATAAGTAAAGCAAATTTCAAAGGGCGGTAGCACCAAGTGTATGACTCACTGGTAAAAGTAAATGATAGCAGCAAGGTGCATAGGCCCAGCACCAGGACATCTATTGGCATAACCTGTAACAGTAACGGGCACTGTTAACTGAGCACGTGGTATGTCCATACGTGTTACATAATTTATGTCTAATATTCATGACACCATGCTAGATGCATTTAATTTGTCCCATTTACAGATAAATAAACTGTGATAATTTGTACTGTTCTATTGTATTGTATTGGGAATACATTAACCAGAATTCCATTTCCCTTGTGGGTTTAGGTTAGGTCTCGCCACAGAAGCAGTTTGCATGATATTTGGAAGACCAAGGTGAAGCTGCCATCCCTCAGTTCAGAGGTCAGGATGAGATACCAGGTGCCACGGAGGATCACACAGGGCACTGCTGACCTGCTGCCTCACCTAGAGGCTCCTCGAGTTCCTGCAACACCTCAGCCTTTGACGTCATGAAGTCCCAGCCAGGCGCCTGTGTGTCTCTTGATGAAGGGCAATGACTTCCTCTACAGGTCGCCCACGTCATCCAAGTGATCTGTGGCAGATCAGGTGCCAGTGTGCTCGCAGATTCTAGTTTGTCCTTGCTTCCCCTTGCTTCACAGGCAGTTTTGGCTGCCCATTCCCAGGCCCGCTGATCCGCAACACCTTCAGGCCCACCCTTCAGGGCAGAGGGTTCTTTACCAGCTCTCACTACTGTCTCGACCCTCTGATAGGAAGTGATGCGCTTAGAAACAGTGAAGAAATTGCAAAGGAAAAGAGTGACAGATATTACACTAGGAAATGTACTGTTGATATTTTCTTTGATAGAAAAATCTAAGATCGGGCATGTTATAGACTAGTGCAAATATTTACAGCGAATATAGTAATAAGGTTGCTTTTATGACATAGACCACCCAAATATCCATAAGCAGTCATTATGGACAAAGAATACGATCAGATAATTCACAAAAGAAGAATTACAATTAGTAAAAAAAATGATGCAAGTTTTAGTGATCATTACAATCTCACACATGGAAATTTAAACCAGAACGATACCACATTTCCACTTATCAAAATGAGTCAGCTATGTATTTTAACGTTTTGATCAAATAATCCTAATTCTAGAAATATGTCTTTAACAAAACCCCAAATACTGAAATTCTTGGTATAAAGATATTCATCTTAGCAATATTTATGATAGCAAAAAACTTAAATATTCACTTAATCATGATGATATACTTGATGCATCAGATTCACTTTATGAAATAGATGTAGTTATTGACTGGGGTGACTATGAAAATAATACAATCACATAAAAAATATTTTGGCATATTGATATAGTATAATTATGACAGCAATACAGCTTTTTTTAAAAATTAAAAATAGCATGGAAAAAGAAAGAAGGTTAGAAGGAAATATACCAAAATATCGACAGGAAGGAAGAAAAAATCAACAATTAATAATTAAATTATAAAGTTCAATGTGTGTTTTACGTTATCATATACTTGAATATGCTGTAGATACCAGGAATGCTTCAATTCTTTGTCAAGATTCTGTTCATGCTTAGAATTTGATAAGCTCGATCTAGCATTTTCCATGGCTACGCCGTTCCCTTTGTGGGTATTTTGTGGACCACACAATGTTTTAATGTTTGACACATACTTAGCAAATTATCCCTCATTGTGTAGCTGAGCAGCTTGTTTTCTTTTCCTCTTAAATATTCCATTTCCTATTCTTATGCTATAATCAAGTACTTATTCAAAATTACTCTAATCTATATTCAAAATCATATTTTGAATTATAGCCACTTTATTATTATTTCACCTGTTCCTCTTCACTGCAAAATGTTAGAAATTGGTTAGAATAGATATATAATCAGAACATTAGAAAAACTGTGTACTATCTATGAATAAGAGAGGAATTATTTCCACCTCCTCTCTGAACTATGTTATACAAAAACAGGTACTCATTAATTTGGTGGCTTTCAGGTCTGTTTTCTTGCCTCTCTTACACTCTTTGCTTACATTGCTTGAATAAATCACTTTACCTAATTTAAATATTTGAAATACCATAATTTCAAAGTCTCTTTCATATTTTAATAAACTTCATTCCTAACATAAATCTGGAAAACAATTATCTAAAAGTTTACAGTCCCCTCTACTCCAGTGTTATTTTGACTACCCAGGGATAAACAACTGCCACATTTACAAATTTCAGTGGAATGAATTAAACTACTCAGAGCACAAAGATTGCTTATTTCATCTTGTGTAATTTAAATGTATTTTAAACATTATTCCAATTTTTATTTGTTATTCATTTAGATATTACCAGAAGAGTGAACAGTTCTCATATGAAATCACACGATTGAGCATATACTGTACTTTTGATTGCTTTCAACACCTTCCAAGAAAGAGAAAAGCTAGTTTAAGTTTTTATTTAATGCTCTATTACTTTTGCACCAACATACTTAGATTATTTAAAAAAAACTCACTTCTGAACATTTACTTTAGGCTACCTCCACTTTATGAATATCATGTCTCCAAATCACCTGCTTCACAAAACCCACTCAGCAGAAAGAACTTCCCAGGCTAACAGGACCAGAGCTTTTAGTCACTATAAATATGTCATGCACTCTATCAGAGCCTCTTAGATGACCAGTTATGTCTCCTTGAAGATGCAATTTCATTTATTTATCATATTTTGCTGAGTGACCACATACCACGCTCTGCTTTCTTTCCAAGTGGAATTCTGCTGAATAGGTTTCAGATATTATCAGTAGCCTTAAATGTTTTCCATTTGTATTTTTTAAAATTTTATTTTCACATGCACATGACCTAATATTTAGCATTTTAACCAATTTCAATGGTACAGTTCAGTGACAATAAGTGCATTTTATATTCTTGGGCACCATTACCAACAAGCATCTCCAGAACCATTCATTTTCATGAATGAAACTCTATAACCATTAAACAATCATCCTGGTCTGGTATCTCAGTCGGTTAGAGTGTCACCCTATACACCGAAAGATCGCAGGTTCCATCCCCAGTCAGGGCACAAACTTGGGTTGTGGGTTTGAGCCCCAATCCTGGGACATATCGGAGGCAACATATTGACATGCTTCTCTCTCTCTCTCTCTCCCTCTCTCTCTCTCTCACTCCCCACTCTTACTTTGCCTCTAAAAATCAATAAAAATATATCCTCAGTGAGCATTTAAAAAAGATGAGTCTCCATTCTTCTCTCTCCTCAGCGCCTGGCAGCCACCATCCTACTTTCTGTTTCTATGATTTTGACTACTCCAAGTACCTCTTGACAGAGAAGCCATACAGTATTTGTCTTTTTGTGACTGCTTTGTGTCATTTAGTATAATATCCTCAAGGCTCGCCAATATTGTAACATATGTCAGAATCTCTTTCCTTTTAGAGCTAAACAGTATTCCATTGTGTGTACGTGCGTGAGTGTGCGCGCGTGTGTGTGCGTGTGTGAGTACCACATTCTGTTTATGCATTTGTCTGGTGATGAACACTTGAATTTCTTCCATGTTTTAGTTATTGTGAATAATGTTGCTATGAACAAAGGTGTAAAAATATTTCTTTGTGACCCTTCCTTTAATTCTTTTGAGTATATAGCCAGAAGTGGAATTGCTGAATTATATGATAAATCTATTTTTATTTTTTTGAGAAACTGCATACTGTTTTCCATAGCACCATATCATTTTACATTTCTACTAAGAATGCACAAGGGTTCCAATATTTTCACATCCTCACAAACACATGGTATTGCAGTTTCTTTTTTTCTTTTAATAGTAGCTACATAATGGGTGTGTTAATATCTCATTATAGTTTTGATTTGCTTTTCCTTAATGATTAGTGCTGTTGAGCATACTTTCATGTGCTTATTGGACATTTGTATATTTTTGGAGAAATGTCTATTCAAATCCTTTACCTATGTTTGAAACAGTTTTGTTGTGGTGGTGGTTGTTGTCATCAAGAGCCTTTAAAAATTACAACTATTTTAGAAGCCTATTGCCTCCTAATTAGCCTTTTTGCCTCTAAAAAGCAATGTAGCACTGTCTTTCTTGTGGAGATTCATACTTTTCAAAGTGCACTTACAGAAGTTACCCCATTTGAATACCATAATCACCCCACCACCCCACCTATGAGAGAAGTAAAACCATTTTATTATACCTCTTTGAGGAAATCCCCCAAAATCCTCAGAAAATGCATAGCCAGAACCCTAAATAAATGTTCAGCTAGCCAAATTAGGCCATTTGTTCTTAATTGTTCTGAATTGTCTCTCATTTAATGTTTTTTCCTTTGGGAATAAAATTAGAAGAGCAATTAAAACATTTCACTAGCCTATCTCCTTTGATTCATATGCAAGCCTAATAGAAAGGGCTTCTGATGAACTCATTTTATGTGGCACCTCTGTCAGCCATGACCTCTTTTGGCTTTCAAGACACCTCATTATGCTCTTTTTCTCTGGACTCACTGATTGTTTTCTCTCATCTCCTTTGTTGATTTTTCCTCCTTTTCTCAACATTTAAATATTTAAGCATTTTAAAGTTCCAACCATGACTTCCTTTCTCTTCTCATCAGCTCAGTTTTCCTAAAAACACTCACCTCCTTCCATGGCTATAAGTGGCTACAGGACAATGACTCCTTAATTGATATTTCCAGCCCCAAACTTGTACCAGAACTTCTTGCTCATTTATTCAACTGTGTTCATGGCATTTTCATACAGCTGTCTTCAGCTCCCCAGAAAACTGGACCCTTCCTCCAGAATCTCCATTTCAGTTACATGGCAGCTTTACCCAACCAACTGCTTAAACCAACAATCTGGGGGATGGCCTTTGATTTTACCCTTTAACATACCCAACTTCCTTTTCCACCTTACATCCATCAGTAACTATACCTTAGCTACTCTATTTCCTCTGTCTTCACTGTTACCACCGTGGTGTCTCACTTGGACTACTTCCATCACCTGCGAGCTGGTCTCGTTGCTTCCATGTTTGGCACCTGTAGTCCATTTCCCAAACAGCAGATATTTACCATCTTAGAACTTCAATCAGATCATGTTATTCCTGTGCTTAAAATCTTCCACTTACTTCACACTGTGCTTAAAATAAAATCCACTCTTCTTACACTGAATTGCAAAGCCCTACGTAATAGACTCCCTGTTTACTTCATCTTTTCTTTCTGCCTTGATCCAATCTCAGTGATAGTCTCCCAATTTCTTGAGAACATTGGGCTATTTCCCATTGTTGGACCTCTGCACAAAATGGTCCCTCTACTCAGATTGCTCTTCATCGTGATATTTAACGCCTGGCACTTTCTTGTCATTCAGACCCTCTCTTAAACACCGTATCAGAGAGCTCTCCTCTTACTACCCATCCAATATAAAAAAGGCAACTAATCTATATAATGTCATCTTATGTTATTTCACTGAAGAGAATTTGTCATTATCTGATCTTTTTTCTGTTTGTTTATTTTATCTATAACTTGAAGGAGACTACAAGCTCCATGAAAATATTCCCAGCTATGCTTACCAGTTTGTCATCAGTACACAGCACATGGTCAGTACTCCAAAAGTAGTTGAATAAACATATTGAGTTCTTCCAAGAAATCTCTCCACTAGCCTCTTTTACTACCTTCCTTCAAGATGCAATGCAAGTTGTTTAAAAAGACAATCTTGCAAAGCATCAAATACTTGTTAAAAAAATAACTAGCACCCAAATGATATAATTTTCTCAAAAAGAGCTGAGCTCAATAAACTACCCCTCATTCAGAAATCCCTCTTACCCTTATTAAACAGAAATTGATGCTTTTTAAAATATAAATTTTAATTTTTCAGAAGATTGCTAGTAGCAAGAGGAGCCAGTTTAAGAAAATAGAGAATTATTTTGGCCCAATGTCTAGTTATGTAAACTTTATTTTTGTTCTTTATCTTATCTGGTTTCTGAATCATTAAAATGTGATAAAATAGTTCAAGAAGGAAATGAATACACAATACATAAAATAAAACTATTAACACATTAGGTAAAATGAGACAATGTTTGTAAACTCAATTAAATTTATTAGAAGAAGCCCTACATAGTACTGAATAATTTTAAAAGTGAGAAATTTATAACAAAGTATATCAAAATGAGATTCTTCCTCTTATATCAGAGTGCCAGAAAAGACTCAGAGAACAAAAGAGGGTGCAATCCATAGTGAAGTGTGACCACCACTGCAAAACTTAGAAAGAGATGGCTCAAATGATTCTCTAGGAATCAGTTCATTACTAATCTCTAAGTTTTAAGAAAAGGAGAATTCATCAAAGTATAAAATTGGATGAAAAGATAATTAGAATAACCATTCTTTTAATGACAATGAGAAAAGCAAGACCAATAAAAACTGCTTGAAAATATCAAAGAATAAGAATTACCAGGCTAGGTTCTAGGGAAGACAGAAGCTCAGAGAAGTGAATTTCTCAAACCAATATCATCAACATGGGATTACTTTCCATATCTTCAGTGATTACTGAGAATGTTCCTAAATGGCTGAGATGCTAATCCCCACTTTTGATAGCTGCCATAGGCTAGGAAAAAAGCTGATGTTCAGGCCCCACTAAGGAGGTAGATTTGGTAATCCAGAAGTACTGGGTGAGTATAAGTAAAAAGACCAGTATAAGATCTGATCTCAGCTGCATCATCTCCATTGCTAAACTTGGATTATGGTGACCCCACACTGATTGTGCTACCAGGTACCTGACAAGTAAACAAAACTCCTCACTCTTGGAAGGTAACATTGTCTTAGGTTTTATATTATTTTTGCAGACAATCTTCAAATGTAAAGCCTAGCACATTAAGACAAACAGACAATTCAACATGAATAATACCAGCAAAAACAATAGATAATACAAACATAACCAAATGTAATACAAAGTTGGAATTATCTTACATAAAATTTATAACAGCTATACTTACTATGTTCAATGATATAAAAGAAAAGATTTTTTAAAAAAGAAAACATTGAGGATTTCATAAGCTACTTCAAAATATATAAAAATATGATTTTTATAGCAATATTCTTGTAGCAATATTTTTTCTGATATATTGCCTTAGGCAAGGGAAACAAAATAAAAAAAAATAAACAAATGGCACTACATCAAACTAACAAGTTTTTACAGAGCAAAAGAAACCATCAACAAAATGAAAGCATAACCCATGAATGAGAGAACATGTTCACCAATGATAAATCTGATAAGTGCTTAATATCCAAAATTTATAAAGAACTTATAAAACTCAACACCCTAAAAAACAAGCAATCCAATTAAAAAATGAGCAAACAACTTGAATAGATACTTCTCCAAAGAGGATATACAGATGTGCCAATAGACATATGGAAAGAGATGCAAATTAAAACCGCAATGAGATATCACCTCACCCCTGTCAGAATGTCCATCATAAACAAATCAACAAACAACAAGTGTTGATGAGGGTGTGTAGATAAGGGAACACTTTTGCATTGTTGATGGGAATGCAGATTGATGCAGCCACTGTGAAAAGCAGTATGGAATTTCCAAACAAACAAACAAACAAACAAATAAACAAAAACTTAAAAATGGAATTGCCTTATGACCCAGTGATTCCACTTCTGGGAATATACATGAAGAAACCTGAAACACCGATTCAAAAGATTATATGCACTATTTGCAACAGCCAACTTTTGGAAGCAGCCTAAGTGCCCATCAGTAGATTAGTGGATAAAAAAATCTGTGGTACATTTACACAATGGAATACTAGTCAGCTATAAAAAGGAAGGAAGTCTTACTTTTTGCAACAGCATGGATGGACCTGGAGGGAATTATACTAAGTGACATAAGCCAGTCAGAGGAAGACAAATACCACATAATTTCACTTATATGTGGAATCCAATGAACAAAATAAACAACAAACAAAATAGAAACAGATCGTAGATATAGAAAACACACTGACAGCTGTCAGAGGGGAGGGGGGTTGTGGGGCTGGATAAAAAAGGTTAAGAGTTAAGAAAAAAAAGTCATAAACATAGACAAGAGTATGGTGATTACCAGAGGGAAAGAGGAGTGGGTGGAGGTGGAAGGGAGGAAAGGGGGAAACATGGTGATGGAAGGAGACTTGACTTTAAGTAGTGAAAACACAATACAACATACAGATAGTGTATAGAATTGTACACCTGAAACTTATACAATTTTATTAACCAACATTTCCCCAATAAGTTAAATAAATTAAAAAAATAATAATCATGGGAATCCTTCCCCTACATTCTTCTATGACAAGAGCCCTCTTTTCCAGTTTCTCTATCAAAGATCTCCTCTCAGGATCTTAGATACCTGTGCCACTTGCATTTAGATCTGGTTTGGGGGCAAGAAAGAGAGTAAAAAGAAAAAAGGGGGATATATAACAGATGTCTCACAAAGGAAATGCATCAGAAGTCACATGTATATAACTGGACAGGTCAGCTTTGCATCAGATTTGCATCCTTGGAGAATCTTGCATTCTCATAAGCCCCTTTCTTGCTGTCTGAGAAAGAAAAAGACTGAGTATTTCAGTTAAACATTTATAGTCTGGAATTCCAGTCAAGATGGTGGCATAGGTAAACACAGCTAGCCTCCTCACATAACCACCGCAAAATTACTACTAAGCTATAAAACCACTACTCAGAAATATCAGAAATCAAATTCAATGGAAGTCTGACAACTATGGAATTGAAGAAAACACATCCGACCAGGCCGGTAAGGCAGCAGAGACATGGAATGGGCTGGTCCCACATCCATGTATGATGGACAAAATTTATTTGGGAGGGATATCTCAAGGGCAAGGATTCCCAGCACCACACCAAGACACTCAGCCCTAGGTTCCAGTGCCAGGAAGGTAAGTCCCCATAACTTTTGGTTGAAAAACCAGTGGGGATTTCAGTGGAAGAGCTTCCAGAGTCCCAAGCAGTTCTCCTCAAAGGACCCATACACAGAGTTACTCAGGTTCACTCCCTCAGAGCTGCTCCAGCACCAAGGTAGCAGCCTGAAAGGTACCAGTGGCATACTGGGAGAAACTGAAGCATCTGAAATGAAGGTGAGAGCTTTCTTTCAGACAGAAAGGTGGGCAGAGGTCAGTGTCTCATTTCTGAACCCTCCCCCGACAGAGCCACAGAGATGGCAGGTGCCATATCTGAGACTCCATCAACATGGCTAACACTGTCTGCCCTGCCCTGAAGATCCCCAGAGGCTCCACCCCACCCAATTTACAGGGCCCTCCCAGGCTGTTAACTGTATCTTTTCCATATGAATGGCTGTTCTTGGCTCAGGGCTCACAATGTCCTAAATCCTAACAAACGAGCAAGAACCAGCCTCAGTGAGCACCAGCCCCCATACTTCTCGCTAAGTGGCTCCAGGTCTAGCAATAGCAACAGCCCACCTAGATTCACAGCTTGGCTTTGCCGAGGAATCTTTAAGCCCAGCATAAGTAGCAGGCATCTCAGCTTGCTTTATAGCTCAGGTAGGGTTTCCCTGGGCAAAACACAGGTGGGGGCTGACCTTGGCCTTCACCACCCAGGAAACTCCAGGGCCTGCATACCCAGTGGACAGCTATAGACCATGTTGGAGCACCACTACCCTGCCCCGTATAGCTGATCCTACACGGAGGGTGGAGTTTGGGGGTCAATGGTCACAGCCAGTCCTTGCTGCTGACTGGCCTGGGTAAATCCCTCCCATTGATCTGCCAGCAACAACTACAAGAGATGTGTGTACTCAGCCCATACAAAGGGGGAAACTCAAGTACCCAGCTTGGGTGATATGGGACACTGTACCACTGGACCCTACAGGATACCTACTATGCTAGACCATGCTACCAAGACAGGGAGTCATAGCAGCTCTATCAAATACATAGAATACAAGGAGGCAGCCAAAATGAGGAGACAAAGAAACATGGCCTGAATGAAAGAACAGAACAAATCTCCAGAAAAGAACAAAACCAAATGGAGATAAGCAATCTATCAGATGCAGAGTTCAAAACACTTGTTATAAGAATGCTCAAGGAACTTAGTGAGGACCTCAACACCATAAAAAAGACCCAGTCAGAAATGAAGGATATGCTAATTGAAATAAAGAACAATTTACAGGGAAACAACAATAGAGTAAATGAAGCTGAGGATCAAATCAATGATTTAGAACACAAGGAAGCAAAAAACAACCAATCAGAACAAGAAGGAGAAAAAGAATCCAAAAAAAATGAGGATAGTGTGAGTAAAGCAACCTCTGGGACAACTTCAAGTGTTCTGACATTTTCATCATAGGTGTGCCAGAAGGAGAAGAGAAAGAGCAAGAAATTGGTAATCTATTTGAAAAAATAATGAAAGAAAACTTCTCTGTTTTGATGAAGGAAATAGATATGCAAGTCCAGGAGGCACAGAAAGTCCCATATAAGATGGATGCAAAGAGGCTCACTCCAAGATACATCATCATTAAAATGCCAAAAGTTAAAGATAAAGGGAGAGTCTTAAAAGCAGCAAGAGAAAAGCAGTTAGTTACCTACAGAGGAGTTCCCATAAGACTGTCAGCTGATTTCTCAAAGGAAGCTTTGCAGGCTAGAAGGGATTGGCAAGAAATAGTCAAAGTCATGAAAAGCAGTGACCTACAGCCAAGACTGCTCTACTCAGCAAAGCTATCATCTAGAATCAAAGGACAGATAAAGAGCTTCCCAGACAAGAAAAACTAAAGGAGTTCATCATTACCAAACCATCATTATATGAAATGTTAAAGGGACTTATTTAATAAAAAGATCACAACTATGAACAATAAAATGGCAATAAATACATATCTATCAACAATTGAATCTAAAAAACAAACTAAGCAAACAAGAACAGAGACAGAATCATGGATACAGAGAACATTTTGATGGTTTCCCAATGGGAGGGATGTATGGGGTAATGGGTGAAAAGGTGGGGTGATTAAGAAGTACAAATAAGTAGTTACAGAATAGCCATGGGGATTTAAAGTACAGTATAAAAAATGGGGTAGCCAAAGAACTTATAGGCATGACTCATGGACATGAACAATGGTGGAGAGATTTCCTGAGGGGCTGTGTGTGGGAGGGTGGGTGCTGGGTGGAGGAGAGCAAAGGGAAAATTTTGGACAACTGTAATAGCATAATCAATAAAATATAATTAATATGACGGGAAAAACATTTTTAGTTAAAATCCTAAGAAAGCTATTCAGGCATGATTGATTTTACATTATTCACACAACATTGAAGAATTTATATTCATGAGTAAATATAAATTTGTCTTCACATTTCTGGTGGTTCTCACCAGTGCCATGTGCTCCTATTTCATCTTCATGAATAGTCCCCCTCTACTATATTCCTGGAGAGCTTCAGACAATGATAATGAATGAATAATAATGAAAAGGAAAACAAATCAAAGAATGAAACCTTCAACAATAACAAAGCCCCAGCATTGCTTATACATGCATATTCTAGATGGATATGTGGAAATTATATGAAATTAACAGGCACAAAAGGACTGTGGAGCTCCTATTTATTTTTGACATTATTCTTGGCAATTTAGAGGTGGAGACTAGTAACATTTAGAAAACAGTTATGAACAAGAACAAAAAACCCATCAGAAATGGAATAACTGTTTGCTTCTGCTTACCAAGATTCTATCATCTATACC
This sequence comes from Mormoops blainvillei, assembly GCA_004026545.1. Taxonomy (NCBI): domain Eukaryota; kingdom Metazoa; phylum Chordata; class Mammalia; order Chiroptera; family Mormoopidae; genus Mormoops; species Mormoops blainvillei. The sequence goes on along the minus strand of PVJD01006110.1, from coordinate 52,572 downwards.
TGTGAGTCAAAGGGCCTTTTATTCAAACTCATGCAAGACACACTCATCACTTTCAATAGATCGAAAATTTGTCTATAACAAATGTAGGTTTGTGAGAGTAATAGAGCTACATTTTTATTTTATAGCTCTATCATTATAGGATGAGTTTTCTTTAAAGAGACTTTATTATTTCTATTACCTTCCTAATTGGAATCAAAGTGTCAGAAGTTTTCAAGAGGCCTCAGAGTTCTTTTAAATATTTGAGAGTTGAGCATACTGATTTATTTTGATTATCAAAAAGCTCATCTGTGAACCACGGATTCAATTTGACTTTTACTCTTAGTAAGATAAGGTGATGCTGAGCTATTGCACCATGAAAAAGAAAATAATAAAATGTCTCTAATATTTTCAGTTGCATATGCCTATCAATGCGTTTTGGAATTATATTATTCTATTCTTGTAAAATGTGAAGGTTCTGATAAGCAAAAGCTTTTCTTGATAAATTTATGGTTACAATGAGACTATGATATTGAAATTTGACAGTAAGAATCATTACTTTAAGCCAAGTCAATAGATTGCAAATATACACTGATTATATTATGATAACTGAATCTATCACAGCATTGCTTAGCTGTTATCAGAAAGGTGAATACTTAAAAAGTAATAAAAAATTAAAAGAATATACTACCTGGTATATTTTAAAGTAAGAAAACATTTACTCACATTATTTACTTAGTGTGTCTTAGGTAGGTAACAGTTTCTACTAGAATTGGAAAGCAATGACTAAATTTCCAAAGCCAGAAATATCACAATGTTCCAAAGCTGTGCTATCTAACTGCTGCAATTTTTAAGGACTTGAAATATGGTTAGTCCAAACTGGGAAATGCTGTCAGTATAAAATAGACACTGGATCTCAAACACTTAATTTGAAATAAAAAAATGTAGAACAGCTCATTAACAGCTTTTAAACTAATTATATGTGGAAATGATAATATTTTTAATGTATTAGGTTAAATAAGCTATATTATTATAATTCATTCTATTTCTTTTTACTTTTTATTGGAAGATTTATAAATATTTAGATGGCTTACATTTGCTGGTTACATTATATTTCTATTGGACAGTGCTGTTCTAAACCGTGGATTATAATAATGTTAAGGTTGCCGGCCCTGGCTGGTGTGGCTCTGTAGATTGAGTGCCACCTGTGAACCAAAGGGTCACCAGCTCTACAACCAGTCAGGGCACATGCCTCGGTTGCAGTCCAGGTCCCTAGTTGGGGACATGCCACAGGCAACCACACATTGATGTTTCTCAGCCTCTCTTTCTCCCCTCCTTCCCCTCTTTCTAAAAATAAATAAATAAAATTTTTTGAAAAGATTGCTGGGTAGAATATCCTACTTATTATACTTAGAACATGTCTCCATAAAATTTTCTAGCATAATGTTACCAGTAAGCCTTTAGTAATCATGCACGGTCCCTTGGTTTAGCTATAATGTTTTTTATTATTCTTATTTTCTTGTAGTATAATCTTTATTTTATCTGGTATACATGTGTGGATATTACAACTAGTTATCTTTGTATCTGTTTTTTCTTTAACTGTACTTGAACCCCTTTAAGAGAATGAGACTTATCAGCACATAGATATTGTCAACAAAATTTATAGAACAAATTTATAGGACAAATTTTTAGAAAGAAATTAACAACATCCTTTATTCATCCCATTTCTAAGAAGACTCCACCTTAATGGACACAGAATAAATGACTTTTCCTGGCTCATTTGACTAATTGTACTAGTTAAGACACTACTGAAGTAATCACAGTTAAAGAGGGGCTTCCTCATTCAGCCTGGAAATTCTTTTACAGAATCTCTCTTAAATCAATCAGAGGGAAAATACAGATAGAACCACAAAAATACATTATTTCTGGATTTTTTATTAATTTATTCAATCTATGTTTCCTTAGTTCCTGCTTTATGTCTGACATGGGGATACAAAGATTAATAAAACACTATTTTTTTTTAAATTTTTATTTATTTTATTTTTAGACAGAGGGGAAGGAAGGGAGAAACAGACAGAGAGAAACATCAACGTGTGGTTGCCTCTCGGGCACCCCCTACTAGGGACCTGGCCCATAACCCAGGCATGTACCGTGACTGGGGAATTGAACTGGTGATTCTTTGGTTAGCAGGCCAACGCTCAACTCACTGAGCTACACCAACCGGGTAATAAAACATTATTCTTATATTTAGATTACTCACAGCCTAGGTGAGAGCACAGATGAATGTTCAAAGTATTCTGTTCTATGACTGCACCATGTGCAAGTTATAGTGATGGAGAAAACTATCAGTTCTACCTGATTTTATCGCAGAATTTAGGATTTCGCTGAGGCTTTAAAAGGTAAGTTGGGGGCTAGAGGGATGTAGCAAAAAGGGAAAAGGACTCATGGACACAGACCACAGTGTGGTGATTGTGGTAGGGAGGGTATATAATGGACCAAATGATAATGGAAAAAGACAGAATATTTTTTTTAAAAAATAAAATAAATAAAATACATACACACATACACACAAAGGTGAATTGTTATTTGCACATACAATCACACTGGTCAGGTGGATTTCTAGGTCTAGCGTAGAGTTCTAGGGTAACCCACAAAGAGAAGAAAATAAAAATGGTAGCACTGAGACATAAAAGAACAAGTAATTCCATATTTTAGAATTAGGGAAGGGTGAACTGAAAGTGGCAACTAGGTCAGGTAATTCATTTAGTCAGTCTATTCAAACAATATTTATTGAGGAAATTTATTGTATATTTTAGGAGCTCTAACTCTATATTTTAATAGCCTAGGTTCAAATTCTTTGCCACCTCCTAATCATGTGATCTTGCATAAAATTTACTTAACTTCTTTAAGCCTCAATTTTCTTATACATACCTTGGAAAGATAACAATAATAGTATTTACAATTAATAGACTTGTTACAAAGAGTAAATAAAATAATCCACTAAAAAATGCTTAGCATTATCAATGCTCTCCAGTCAAAGACCAGGAAATTATTTGTAGTTGAACAAGCTGGGTTTTTTACTCATTATAGGAAAAAAAAGAAAGAACAAATAATGTGAGGAACCATGGGTATCTCACTAAGAAGTTTTAGAAAGGGTCTCATATAGGATTGGGGCTTTGGTTGGGTGATCTGGGGAGGATCCAAGGAAGCAGGGGTTTGCTCTAGATTAGGTGCTGTTAGAAAGGGGTGTAGGATTCTACGACTGGGCATTTCAGTCAATTGCATCTGTAGAGAAGGTAAAGTAGATCAAGGCTTAAGGTTGTAATTGGTTAAGAAGCAACAGGAACTCCTATTGACCTGGAGAGGGGAGTATTTGCTATTTTGCACAGTGCCCGTGTTTTTGTCAGTGCCTAGAAGTTATGAAGTAGTCTTGTTTTGTCTTTTAGTCTCAGAATGACCCTGTCTGATGTTAGCAAGATCACCTATGTTCCACAGGAGAATAACACGGTTTAGTTATGAGCGTCAGACCAGTTCCCAGATGTTGGGGGTTGCTTTTTATTACTTCTCAGCATTATGCCTAATATGTAGTAATTATTCAGTAAATATTTGAAGTTACTCTCACATGTCCAGGAAATAGAGAGTGTATACTGTGCTTTGAAGAACTCTTTTCATGAAGACCTCTTTTCATGTCCAGGTACAGGAGAAAGAGGATGCAATGGAAAATTTAAAAAATAATCCGAGGGATGGAAGGAAAACAAGGAGAGTGTGATGTCACAGAAGCCAAAAGAAGGAAATCATTCAAGGAATTTTTTTAAAAGATTTGCTAAGAAGTCAAGGAAGAGAAGTTCTGAACACTGGGATTCGCAGCAGGGAGGCACTGACATCCTTGGAGAGCTGCGAGTCAGCGGAGTAAAGGCTGAGGAAGTCGGGGTTGGATGAGGAAGAAGCAGGAGGCAATGTGCTTACAAAGCAGAGCGTAAGTTTGCTGAAGGGTCCACTTGGGTCAAGGAGGATTTAAATCATTCTTTAACATAAAAATCACCTTTATATTTAAATGTTGGTGGAATGATTTCAGTCAAACAGGAGAGGTTAAGTAGATAGGAAAGAAAATATTGATGATGAAGGAAAGATTAATAATGAAAGGTTTTAGAAAAAGCTAGCAAGAAGAGAATCCAAAAGAAATGTTAATAATCATGGGGGTCCATTGTGGGGTGTTTTGTTGTGGTGGTGGTTTTTTGTTTTGGGGTTTTTTTTTGTTTCATTTAAGGTATTAGTTATAATTGTCTGGATAAGGTTAAACCACAGAATGATTCTAAACTGATAAATAGCATAATTTGATTTGTATTTCAGAAAGATGACAGGATAAAATGGAAGAAGGGCTAGAGGATTTCAAAACTAAAGGCACAGATAAATCTCTGCCCTTAAAAAGAAGGTAGGGATTTAAAAGACCGGAATAACAGTTGGGATAGAAAAGAGAGGAAGACTATGAAGGTACCCGAAGAAAGAAAAGCAACACAGTGTCTCCTTCAGTTACAAGTTGGTGTCAAAAGTGTAAATAAAATTGAATATTAGAGGAGTTAGAGGATAATGCCTAGAGTTTGGACTTGCATTATCAAGAAGAAGGTTGTAACATTTACTTTCTTAGAAATACAAGAGGAAAAGCAGATTTGAGTAGTACTATCAGGGGATAAGGAAGATAATGAGATCGTTAACTCATTTTTTCATTCAGCAAATTTCTTAAAAATCTGCTTTATGCCAGGAACCATACTAAACTGCAAGGAAACAGCCATGAACAAGGGAGCTGTATTTCCTGCCCTTTTGGGGCTTAGAGTGTTTTATTTTTTAGTCTGGGATACTTTTAAGACACACTAAATAGATATGTTAAATAAATCAGTTGGATAAACTGATATAGAGCTTAGAAGAAATGGAGAGAGAGAATATAAACACTGATGACGACTTTCTTCATGTATGTGTCCACGTGTCCCTCTGCCCCAGACAGCATGAGTAAAGGAGAGCATGATTAAGGAAGGCAAGCTTCCTGAAAGCGGCCTAAGATCTATGGCTGTTTTATGGTCAGATCACATTACCTAACTATCAGTCTGACTTTTATATACACTATACTTTTTACTTATGCACTTGGCTAATTGATTTGCATGTCCTTTGGGATTAGACAAACATGGTTTTGAATTCTAGCTCTGCCCCTCTGGGTGTATGAACACCAGTCATCCAATATTTATTGAGCACCTGCTATATACCAGCCCTAATGCAAAATACTGAAGTGTGTGGTTAATAATCAAATTACCCTTGCTCTGCGGGAGTTTCTAGAGTCGAAACAGGTTGATTTTCATGATGCCAACCGGAGGAAAATGCTATCTTTCCCAAGGGATTGAGAGGAGTGAGCGAGGCAGGAATGCAGAGTGCCTTGTGCCTGACGCGTATGTCTCCAGATCATGCTACGGAGTTAGCCAAACAGTAACATCATCTTTTAGGGTCACAGTGCGACCGAAATCACATTCTGCCAAATATCAGTCACTGCTTCTCCTGGGATTGCTGTTTAGTGTTGCCAATAGAATGTTACATTTATTGGCTTGTTTTTAAGGAATATTAGCAATAGCTGCACTTTGATGGGCTGATTTTACAAGCCAGAGGCAACGTTTTCTTTGTAGGATAAAGTTATGCCAAAACACCCATTTGGTGTAAACAATAAATGAAGCACATATGCTGCCAGGTCATGCCCCCATAAGTCTTGATGAATTAGCTTTTTAGCAAATTTTTGTTACACTGCCTTGTGCAATGCCTTCTCTAAAAGGATCAGGAGGACTTAGAAAAGAGATAATTACGGAAAGAAGTCAAAAGAAGAGAATCATAGAGAGGGAGTATCTCTGCCATTCGTTTTCACTAGTGTTTTACAGTGAATGGCACTACTTACCATTTCTGTACATCAATATTTTTAGCAATTGCTTATAAATTCCAAGCCTTTTAAATTCATATGTTGAAAAGCTATAAAGACCCTTTGACTGGACATAGTAGCTTTGCCTGACTTTTCAGAAGCAGTGAACTATCACAAAAGGCCTGGAAAGTTTTCAGTTACTCTCTTCAGGCACCCCCACGTGCTCGCTGCCCCCAAATTCTCCACGCAATACTGCATGGGGGGTACACAATACTGGGAACCGGGAGAAGGTTAAAATCTGGGAGAGCCGATCTCTGGGAGGAGTTATTCTCTCAAGGAAGTATTTTTTCTGAAGTGAGCCATGTCTAAGAAGCCTAACTGTACCTCTTATAAGATAAACACATAAAAAAGAGAGAGGAGGGTGCAGTAACTCACATGTCCTAGCAAACTTGGCTTTCTTTAGAAAGAACATATTCTCAAACTTTACTATGCATTAACAAAATGATTACCTCTTGGGAATATTCTAGAAGTATTTAGAGCTTTCTCTTTTTTTTGTTCACATGGAACAATAGAGACAATCACATTAAACTGCAATAAAGCATCCAGGTATTTTAACCCTTTTTCCATCTATCTTCCACCACATTTCTGGAAGTAGTGTAACCTATTACCATTTCAATGCTTAACATCAATGGTGCACTGAAACACACACATCTATTCAGCACTATGCTTTTTTTCTGGTTATAGATTTAAATCCTTTTAATACCAAATCCCAAGGCTCCTGGGGAACTTGCTATGAGTGAGATTTGACTACACACTGGTCTTTGGGGCTCAGAGGAATATTCAGGTGGGCTAAGTTAACTTTACCTAATCCATGAGCCTTTTCTATATAATAAAGAAAAGGAAAAAATACAGACTTTATAGACCTAATTCACATAAATCCTTTGTACTAGGGTTCTCCAGAGAGATAGATAAAGATAGTGATAGAGGTAGAGATTATATATTGTCTGCAAGCTGAGGAACCAGGAAAGACAGAGGTTTAATTCAGGCTGAGTCCAAAGGCCTGAGAATCAGGGCTGGAACGCCTGGGATCCAGTTGCTCTGATGTACGAGTGCAGCCAAAGATGCACACGCCCCCTCAAGGAGAGAGAGTGAATTCGCCCTTCCTTCTCCTTCTGTTTTATTAGAGCTTTCAATGGCATTGGTGAGGGCAAATCTTTATTAAGTCTACTGGATCAGATGCTAACCTCTTCCAGAAACACCCTCAAAGACACACCCAGAAGTAATGTTTTACCAGCTATCTGGACATCCTTTAGCTCAGTCAAGCTGACCCATCACATCCTCTACCCCTACAATCTTTGTGACACTCAAAAAATAATGTAAAGTTTTAGATCTCTGTTTCGATCTATAAAGATTTAATAACAATATATTTGTAGTGTTTTTAAGGATTAAAAAATGTTTATATGTCTAATACATAGTACATGTTCAGTATGTTGAAGCCATTATTCTTAATTGTAAATATTAGGATTTTCAACAAAGTCAGCCTCTGAGATGCAATGGCTTAGGAAACAGCAGCACTTCAAGTGCATTTCAAGTTAAAAAAGAGAACTGAGGTCAGTCCTTTCCGTATGTCATGAAGAAAGAAATAATAACAGGATGGACAGTGGAATACAATTTCTGTATTAGAAAAATAAATGTCTACCAGTTCTATTAGTTTTCACCTTTCCCCCTCAATTTGCAGAGTCTTACTGCCTGAAATATACATTTGTACTAAGCAGAATTTTAAGATCACCCCAGGATCCCCACTCCTGGCTTATGCCCACGATTCAGTTCCCTTATGTGGCAAAGGCAAAGGGACCTTCGTGGCGATAAGGAAAGGCCCAGGCCAGGTGACTCTAAATGAATCGAAAGGGAGGTTGTCCTGGGTGCACCACACCTAATCAGACAAAGCCTTTGAAACAAGACTTAGACTTTCTCAGAGGTCAGAGAGATACTCCTGCTGCCTTCAAAAATAACTTGCATGTTGTGAGAGGTGTGTGAGAAGGTCATGCAGCAAGGGACTGGGAGTGACCTCCAGGACCTGAGAGTAGTCCTTGGCTGCAGCCAGCAAGAAAAGGAGACATTTGTCCTTTAACTAAAAAGATCAGAATTCTGCCCTAAGTCACGTGACCCTGACAGAGAGCCTCAAGCTTTAGAAAGGACCATAGCCTTATCCTTGATTATAGACTCTGAGGCTCTCAACCCACGGAAACCATGAGATAACAAATGCGGTTTGCGTAAGCTGCTAAATTTGTGGTAACTTGTCATTCGACGGTAGCAAACTAATACAAAATACATCTTTTTCTAGTCTTTCAACAGGCTACTTACTGGGTAGTTCAGAAGATGCTGCCCAATGGTTTGAGAATCAGGCTGGAATAAAACAGTGTCAGCAAGCAGGTCATTTGCACTTGCTTGAAATTTTTAAACTTTTAAATAGAGTTATTTAGCATACAATATAGGGCCAGGAAGCTAGTTTTCTCAAAGAGAAGAAACTTCACTTCCAATTCCGTTAACAAACTACTCACCTATGTCAGTAACTAAGCCAGCCCAAATTATACTGGTTTTTAATTAAAGACACAGTAACTTGACCACTATCCTAATGAAGCAATTGAAGTGTTAGGAGACAATTTAATTGAAACAAATGACTGTTTGCCAGCATCAATAATGTAAACAACCTTATATAACTAATTATAAGTGACTGAAAACTCTTAGGTTAATATAAATTTGAATGTGAATCTTGAGTTTTATTAGCTGTTTTAACATTATATGACTTAGTATAGAGTCATTCCAAGACATTTATTGGTTCCAAATATGACCTAAAAACTTAATATCTAGCTATACAGAAGTCATAAGCTTTGGAAAAGAGGAAAATAAGCTTGATAATTATCATAATGACCTCTTATTTGAAACCTGCACATGTTAAAATAAATTAATTAAAATAGACACACAATTATTCAACTTTACGGGCACAAGATTAAAAAAAATAGGGAATTAATGATTCAGTATTTTAAAGTGATCAAACAGCAAAGCAAGTCATAGTGCATTGAATTCATTATTAACCTTGAAGAAATATCCTGACGGCTCATAGCTATGAAGGTAAGTTAAAAATCTAGAAGCAAATATGACTTCTGAAAAAATGGCAAGAAATGAAAAACGTATCTGTGATCCACACACACAGTTTATTTTTTGTGAGCCAAACACACATTGGTCATTTTAGAGGACTTACATAAACAGATTGGCTTCTTTAGGACTCACAAATTTAAATCTGAATGACTGTGCGTGTGTGAATACACTCATATGTTTGGGTATTTGTGTGTGTGTGTGTGTTTACAAATATGAATGGAAAGATTAAAAGGATTTATGAGGAAAATCACCCTAGATTCTTTACCTCTTCCCTAAATGGAGTTAAAAGCTATGTCAGCCACATTCTTACCATCTCAAAGAAAAATTGATTTGCAGTTTTATGTAAGTAGATCATTCAGTGTGAATGTTATATTTCAAAAGTCTCATAACTATTCTACCTTATTCTTAATGTAAGTCAACTTTTAAAAAAGAAATTGCTTATCTACCCTTAAGCAGGGAAGATGTGAGCCTAACTGACTCTGTCGCAAATTTTCGAGCCGCTTGGCCTGCGCATACTGCTGAGGGAGCAGTGGGAATATCTTGATGGCTGCTGCTCATGACTGTCATCTTTCTGAATTTTTGTGTTTGGAGGAACATCAAAAAATAATTTCTGTAAATGTTCACTGAATAATAGACATGGCTTCTCTAGCTGACCAAATGAATGTTGAACTTCAATGAAGGTTCCTCTGCTAAGGTAGCACCTGATTTTCCTATTTCAAGGGAATAGTTTTGTGAAAATGAGCAGGAGATTAACACTGACTTCATCATCACTTTTCCTATTCAACAAAAATCAAATTAATTTAATTTTTTTTACTATGTAGGAATACACGTTCATTATAGAATTTATTCTAGAATAAATTCTATAGAATTTATTATAGAATTTATAGAAATTAAAAAATACAGGTAAGTAAAGAGGACAGAGTTAAAACATCTGTAACTTTCTATCCATTTTAGTAGAAAATGTCTTTTCTTCCTTTTCATTTAAGCAAAATATATATTTATATGTATATACATAACCTTTAAAAATACAATAGCTGCCCTGGCTGCTGTGGCTCAGTGGATAGAGTGCCAGCCTGCAAACCACAGGGTCTCTGGTTTGATTCCCAGTCTAGGGTACTAGCCTGGGCTGTGGGCCAGGTCCCTAGTAGGGGGCACATGAGAGGCAACCACACCTTGATGCTTCTCTCCCTCTCTTTCTCCCTCCCTTCCCCTCTGTCTAAAAATAAATAAATAAAATCTTTTTAAAAAAGAGTTTAAATAATACAATAGTTAACATAAAAATTAAATGAAAAATCCTCTGGGTAACTAAACCACTCTGGGTTTTATAGCAATATAAGTTGGAGGATGCAGCCAAGAGTTTCCATGGGTTCCCTGAACCACAAGGGTAAAGCCATGATATAGAGTAGAATGTGGTAACACTGATAAACAATAATGTCTATGTTTTCATGGATCCTACCAATAAATATAATACGTGTCATATATTTGATAGGTTAAATTTGTATTAACATATATTGACATCATTCTTGTATATAAGACTTGCTTTGGGGTATAACTATATTCAGCATTCAATAGCAGGTTGATCAAAACTGCAGCAGAAACAGTTTGTGACCCTCCATTGAGTTGGGCTTTACATTATATTATCTTATTGCAGACATCTAAATTAAAGGTTAACAAACACTATTTAATGGGTTGTCTGAATGAATGTACAGTGCATGAATACATGCTTCTTATCATCTTTATCAGTTTTGATACTACACATGCTTTGTGACTTGGGTTAAGACATGACTGTAAGTGGATGATGTTCTTCACTGACTCTTCTCAGTAATACGAAGTAGCACATTTTGTTAGACTTCCTCCAATTAAGTGCATATCCACCATTAAAGCAATCTGTCATCGTTTTAACAATGTCATCGGCATCTACACTACAACTCACAGGGGCTTTGTTCTTATTTCAAAATTAGTAGCACGTACATTTATATAGAAAGCTTGAAATACAAAACACAAATTTAAGAAGCTTTCAATTCTAAGCTATACAAATATTTTTAAATGGGTTATACAGATAGTATAACTTTACTAAGAAAGAAAAACCCACAGGAATTATATATTCATCAAAATGGATAATAATATAAATTACTTTTCTAATGCAGAAACTAAGAAATATGGTTTATTGTACTACTAAATACTCATATGCTTGAGTTAATAAAAATAATTTAAATTATTGGGCTGCTGAATGTAAAAATTGGTATATAAAATTTATGGTTGTTATATATAAATAATAATTATCAGTCTGAAAATATTTTGGAAAAATTTTAATGCAAAAAAAATAATATATTATGTACCTAATAAAGAAGACAAAATTTTGTTAGCAAATTTGGATGGTAATAATTCAATTTTAAATCACTAAATTGCATCTTATTTACTACTAAAGGTACAATAAATAGATTAAGGTTCACATAACAATAAATGAATGGAGAAAGTTTAAGTTTACAAAATAAAGTGAAGGTTCTGCTTTAAGAAGAGTATCTCTATATTCACACAAGAGTACATACTATTATAGAAATGAGAATTATAAATTGAAATATATTTGTTTACTATAACAAATACACTGTAGTCCCTAAATATATTGTGTTACTGTTACCTAAAGTTGTCAATATATATAAAAGTTGTCTTAGTTTAACAAAATTTTCCTCACTGACAGTTAGGTTACATATAAAATATTAAACGAAAGCTGACTGGAAGGATAGACACTGTATTCATTTTTCAGATTTTAGGAACATTTCTGTGCACTTAACTTGCTTTCTTTTGCATTGGTTCTCAGAATACTATCTCTAAACATTACAGTTAGTTGGCATCATGTCTTTTCTCCCTTAATAGAGTATACATTCTTTAAAGTAAGGATTTACAGACCTGTCTCTCCAAATCTCTTACAGAGCTTTGCCCAGCACCTTTCATTTTACAAATACTAAATAAATGACCCACAATTATCTTAAATATAACATGTCCATAATTAATTCACTGTCTCCACCTCAATAGTTCTCCTTCCACACGATTGCTCATCTCAGTAAAGTTTCCAACCATGTACCAAAACACCAGGGAGTTCTTGACTACGCCCTGGTACATGACCGGTGGTCTCAAAGTCAGCCAAACTCCTATCATTTCCTAAAAATCTTAACATTTCTCTAACCTGGCTTCCCTTTTCTATCCCCACTGTCACCATCTCTTGCTGGGCCCCCTTTTTTCTTGACATTCATCCTTACAGTTTATTTTCTCAACACCTTTCTGATTATAACACTTGGAGAATATTTTTTATTTCCTTAATCCAAATTGCAGTCCTCTGTGGTACAGAGGTAACGTTTGCTTCGTCCATTCAGTGTTTGTGAGTATTTCCCAAATTTGCTCTGTGGAAAAAACTCTGCAACCTCCTTGATTTCTAATTTCTATGCAGAGTTTTGTCTTTTTCCTAATTATCCCCCTAAGGAGTGATTTACTATTCATTTGTAGAAGAAACAAAATTCTTGATATTGCTTAAACGATAAATACATGGTATTAATATACACTAAGCACCAGCAACAATTTAAATTTGGGAATGAAGTGCTACATCAAAACACAAGAATAATCCATTTTAAATTTAAAGGGATTTCAACAAATATCAAACTTGTGCTTTTTCTTCAGTATGAGTTTCTAAGACATATTGATGAATTGCTGGAAATTCTTTTCTCTAAAATGTTAGTGGTCCTCAATTCAAGTGAGCCCAATTATTTTACTTCATCTATGCAAAATCTTTTCCCCCTAAAATCACCACTTTAGCAAAGAAAAATGCTGTCACAGTGGTGAGTTATTAGTGTACCAAACTGAGTTAACTGTTTCTGAGATTCTTTCATATTACATTCAGACAATCAAAAACAGGTAAAAGAAGTAGGTCTTTTTAAAAACATTTGATATAATGTATTGGGGTGACATTGGTTAATAAAATTATATAGATTTCAAGTGTACAGTTCTAAGTGTCTTTTCTTTTGGAGAAAGATATAATACATGCCACTAGAAATGATACCCTAAAATCCTAATGATAAATGAATTCCCAAATCATTCATTTCTTTGACATGTATTTCCTAAGCTCTTACTGGGTACAAATCAGTGGGCCAGACATGGCCCACTAGCTCACTCTTGATTCTCTATGCCTTATCAGGGGATAGAATCCGGTTCTCAAAACAAGAATAAAGGGAACCAACATATGACATTTACTGATTATTTTAACATTACATAGGGCTCACCTGGAGATTCCTGGATAAGATCACTGTAATGTAAATAGCATACAATTTGGAATCAGAAGATCACAATCTAAACCATGTGTTAGACTCATGCTTTTTGGTTTTTATAATCTTTATTGTATTTTTTCCATTATCATTTAGTCCCCTTATAGCCCCTGCCCCCCAGCAAGCACCACATAGTTGTCCATGACCACGAGTCCTTTTTCTTGTTTGCTCCATCCCTCCTCCTCCTAACCTCCCCACACCACTAGCTGTCATCCCACTCTCCATCTATGAGTCTGTCCCCATTTTTTTTGTTAGTTCAGTTTGTTCATTAGATTCCACATAAAATGAAATCACATGGCATTTGTCTTTCTCTGACTGGCTTATTTAATTTAGCATAATGTTCTCCACGTCCATCCATGCTGTCACAAAGGGAAAACTTTTCTTCCTGTTCATAGCCAAGTAGTATTCCATTGTGTAAATGTCCCATAGTTGTTTTATCCACTCATCTATTGATGGACACTTCAGCTGCTTCCTTATCTTGGTGATTATAAATAATGCTGCAATGAAAATTGGGGTGCTTATGGTCTTTTGAATTTGTGTTTTGGGTTCTTTTGGATATGTTCCCAGAAATGTGATCACTGGGCCAGAAGGCAGATCCATTTTTAATTTTTTGAGGTATCTTCACCTGCTTTCCACCATGGCTGCACCAGTCTGCATTCCCACCAACAGAGCAAAAGTGTTCCTTCTTCTCCACATCCTCACCAGCACTTGTTGTTTCTTGATTTATTGATGACAGCCATTCTAACAGGTGTGAGATGGTATCTCATTGTGGTTTCAATTTGTATTTCTTTGATGATTAGTGATGTTACACATCTTCTCATCTGTCTATTGGCCTTCTGTATGTCCTCTTTGGAGAAGTGTCTATGTAGGTCCTTTACCCATTTTTTAATTGGGTTGTTTGTATTTTTGGTGTTGAGTTTTGTAAGTTCTTTATAGATTTTGGATATTAACCCTTTATCCAACATATTGGCAAATATGTTCTCCCATTCTCTGGGTTGTCTTTTTATTGCGTTGATGATTTCCTTTGCTGTGCAAAAAACTTCTTAGTTTGGTAGTCTCAATTGTTTATTTTTTATTTTGTTTCTCTCATCTGGGGAGAAATAGCTGATAAAAAATTCCAAATTGGAAAGGAAATAGTAAAACTGTCTTTATTTGCAGATGACATGATACGGTACACAGAGAATCCCACACACTCACAGTATTTGAACTTTTTAAAGTCACTTAAACTCTCTGGCCTTGAATTTCTCTACTGAGTAAGCACTAAGCATTTCTGTTTTTGAGTAAGCATTAAGGAAGATAATAACAGCCAGCACTTGCTCAGTATTTCAAACCTGCATGGCGCTCTGCACAATTGTTGCAATAATCCTCACAACAACCCTGTGAGGCAAGCACTGGTCTCGTGACTGTATGGATGCGAATCAGAAGCATGGGCGGGGGCGGGGGGGACGAGAGGCACTGTAGGTCAATAGTAAGTAAGAAGAAGAGCCTAGATGTAAACCAAGGTGGTTTGACTTTAGAGTTAGCACAGTTTACCATGTACCATGATATCTACTTCATGAGATCATTGTGAGGAGTAAATAACATAATTTTGAAAACATGTCTTATAAACCCTAACGTGCTATGTGAACTTTCATTATCTTGTTGCAATTATTAGCTTGTTACTAATCTTCTATGTTAAAGTTCTAGTATACTTCAGAGATGGTTACAAATTTTCTTATATTCGTGACCCAGAGAAATATGAGATTTTCTTTCAAATCCTTCTTGGTTACATGAAGAAAGAGTAAAAGAAAGGAAAAATACTTACTATTCTCTAGGCACTTTCACATAATATCTCATTGAATCCCAAACAACACTCCCATGACTTAGATATTGTTACTCCACTATATAGATAGATGATAGATAGATGATAGATAGATAAGGAATCTGAGATTCAGGGAAATGAGAAATTTGCTAGGTTTCCAATACAAAGTAGGGTGGAATTTAAACTCAGATTTATCTGATTCAAGAGCAGGTTCTTTCTACTTTATCATACTGCCTTATGACATAGCAAAGGAGGTATCTCCACCATATCCCCACTAAAATAAATCACTGAAGAATGTGTACACTGCTCAGCAAAGAAAATGTCCATATCCAGGGTTAAATTATGGGTATCCTCTTCATTTACAATGTTTGTGAAACAATGGAATCTTGTACCCAACTAGAATAATCATTAAAGTCTAAAACCTTTGGCAAATGGCTACAGAAAAAAACTATGATACGCAGAATTCAATTATAAATCTATCTGAAGGCAAGAGATATACCACATAATTACAGGAGATATTTTGATGACTTAAAATCAGTACTTTTCTTATCTTCATATGAAAGCTTGTATCTAGAAATTAGCTTCAGTCACAATATTTAACGTCACTCAACTGAGAGAAGTAAAATTTAAATATAAATTTTTTACTTTTATAAGGCCACCTAGACAGCTTTATTAGATTTTTTTTTTGTTAATTCACTGACTTTGAACCCAAATCTGTTGGTTTGAAAAATTAATCTCTGATTTTAACTTTAAATAAAAATTTTCTTTCCAGTTAGACAGTTTGTACTTGCCAACTCGCACAACTATTTATTCATTCATTTACATATTCACTCAACAATAATTTTTGAACATCTGATTTGGATTAATCCCTCTGACAAGGGTTTAAGAGATATAAAAGGATGTAGCAGGCCCAGTCCCTGCCTTGTAGGTTCACAGCTAGTCTTGGGGGTTGAGTAGGAGAAGAGTATCACATGAGTCATCAACATCAGGAATTACATATTTTCATAGAAGTACAGTTTGCTATTGGAGCAGGAGAACCTGTGGACCTAACTTAGTTTAAGGAGTCAGTTAAGCTTTCTGTTAATAAAAATATATTATCTAAGGATTCAAAAATGAATAGAGTAAGGCCAAGAGGGTGAGGAAAAATTGACATGGAGTAGGTGGCTCTCCAGAGAGAATAACCACATTGTACATGCTCTGGTTTCCCACGGTGGCCTTGGTATCACTTGATACCATTCATTAGGCCCACGTCTTAAAGAATAATCTTTAACTGCAGAAAAGTTATTTTGTGGATTTCAGTAGAATTACCGTTGTGTATACAGAAGCCAGCCTGGACAGCATTCTGAACTTGGATTCTATAACGTATAGCCTTCAAACTATGATTGAACATAACTGTCAATACTAAGTGATTTATGATCACCTTTAGATAATCAGGCATCATGTTCTATTGACTGACATGCCAAGTGCTTGATAACACCAGATATTAAACCTAATGCAAATAATTGTTTTTCCTGTGAGTTTAATTAAGGGTCTTCATATTGATGTAATTAAAACTGAAGTGGCATTTGAAATGCATCACCTAAACAAAGTACCTTAAGATTTACCCTATTAAGATTTGTAAAAGATCTAAGTAATTGCAATTTGAATTATTTTATTTTACGTATGTCATTACCATGAAGAAATCAGTCTCTGCAAATATATACACATATATGTATACGTGTGTATAGTCCTCTTATCATCAAGTGTTTTATTATTTTCATGGGCAAAATTGTTCACTGATGGTACATCAACACCAGATGTAGGAGAAAATGTTTGTTCAATATTTAAATTTAGGAGTTCTCATTGCCTATTACCTATCCATTAAGTACAAGTTCCAATTTAACTGAGAATTCCGTGTTAACAGCACACTTTATAATGAGGTTGTTTGTTATCTGTAGCCTTCAAAAGCACTGAGTAAACCCCTCAGTATACTCACTAAGTTTTTTACCTACTGACTATGCACTTCATACAGTGTGGTTTTTAAACAGCAAACGGAAGGATGTCGATAGTGTTAACTTTGTCCTATAGATGTCCTTTGTGCTTGTAACTTCCTGCTGTGCAGAGGTATCCCACAGAGGATAAAGAAAACACTAGCCACAACAAAAGCCATTTATCTCTCTGCATTCCAAATCAGGACCTGCCTCCATGCCCCCTAGGGAAAAAAGTAGCCATTAGGTAAGATACTTCTGTACTTTATTAGATTATTAAACTCATTTTACATTACCAGTTTTTTATATACATATAGTTGTCAACTCAGTAAAGGTGGGTAATCTCCATTCTGCTTAGGAAACCAAGGCTTAAAATGATTAGATAATGGTGGTATAGCATTTGAACCTAAATAAATGATCCAAAATATACAAACATAATCTATGCACTACTACCTCCCAGGTGTTAAAAAGAACAGAAAAAAGGTTTCTTTAATGAGAGGTTATTTAATTTTGAAAAAATGAGTAACCAAAAACAAAATAAAACATAATAAGCTCCCCAAATACTGTCTTAACTTGAGTCCTTTCGGTTCTGACCACTCCATCTATATTTCAAGAAAAAGAAAGGAGTGAGGAGAAATCCAGTGACTTTGAGACTTTGAAAGGATCCCTTTACCTCTGCTTACTAAAACTCTAGCAGAAAAAAAAAAAACACTTGCATCACAATATTATGGAAATATATAGTAAACGCATCATAAGATGTTTTATTAAAGAAGCAGTTTTTTCAAAGTAAATAGAAGTGAAAGAACAGATGTACAATAAAAAGAAATCACACACTGTTCCTTTTCTGATTGCTCACACAGGCTACTGCAAAACCTGTAACTACTTCCTGTTCTGGTTACCTGTGAGCATACAACTAAACAAAATTATTGTATCTAGTGGCTATCTTTAATGTAGAAAATGAATATCTTATTCACAGGGAGCATTTGAAGATTTCCATTCTAAACTCAGAATATTTTTTGCTGCAATATTAGTGACTATTCAAAAACTC
This sequence comes from Mormoops blainvillei, assembly GCA_004026545.1. Classification (NCBI taxonomy): domain Eukaryota; kingdom Metazoa; phylum Chordata; class Mammalia; order Chiroptera; family Mormoopidae; genus Mormoops; species Mormoops blainvillei. The sequence continues at coordinate 34,418 of PVJD01006110.1, read as the reverse complement.
AATCTTAATTTCTAATGCATACAATATTCACTTCCAAATATTTTTTACAACTATGAGCTGCATTTACCTTCATGCCTTTGGGAAGCAATTATGATTATCCCTACTTCACAAATAGGGAAACAGAGTCATAGGTCGATGTAACTCATTTAAGTGAACAGACTTGCAGACAAGATAACAGCTTAAAAATGATTAACTACCCATGGTTTGCTTTAAAATTGTCTTTGAAATGACTGTGAAAGTACAAAAATGGAAAACCTGTATCAGCACTGGAAATTGCCCATGGGGACACATCACCAGTCAGAATTTCTGTATTGTATGTTACTACAGGCATTACTAGAATGAAGAACTAACTTGGTCTATGATGATGGCAGAGCAACTGAAAAGTAAGTGGGCGAAATCCCAGCAGAGCCACAAACACCTTCTAATTTGATTGGGTCAGGACAACTGTTACCTATAGGATGTAAAGGATATAGGATATGTGTCCACCGTGAGCAGGGAACACATGGGATGGCATTTTCTCCTGCTGTATCCAACCAAGATTGAAAGCACTAGCTCCTACTGATGATGGGTATAGTGAGATTAAAACATGGCCCCCAAGTCCTCTGACACGACTCCCATCATTTTGCAATTGTTCTGTTCAAATGATGACATATATCTTATGCCTTCAAATGGACCCACTTTTCTGAACACCAGCAATATTTTTATATGCCAAGAGTGGTCTTGTGTTTTGGTTTGTTTATTTTGCTATTCCTGTGGGGTGAGGGGATTTATGTTAGTATATGGATATTGAATGAGTTTTGCCTGAGAAAATGTGATCCTATGTTTAAAAGTAGAAAGCAAATAAAGGAGAAACTAAGTAAGGAAGAGGAAGAAGAACAATTTTCTGACCTGAAGAAAGATGCATACCTGGGAATCGAAGGGTTCCAAATATAGTGAATACAAATACCAAACATTAGAGGTTTGGATGGAGGAAGCCCCAGACAATCACAGAGGAGTCAGAAAAATCAAGTAATGAGAAATGGAAACATCAGTTGGTTAGTAAGACTGATTAGAGAACCTGGGTTAAATCTCAGGCCACAACAGTGTTTCTGAAGGCTTAATCCTGAATCTGACAGAGAGCCATGGACAGCCATTACGCAGTTGTGCAACATAAGGCTGGCACCTTAACACAGGGATCAGAGATCCCCGGATATGTATCCTCGGCGCAGGCAGGCTGCACTAAAAGAGAGAGAGAGAGAGACAGAAACGTTCAGAAGGGGCTGACCACCATTTGTTAAGCTCGCAAATCAGACAAGGAGCTCCTTTCTGGGGACTGGCTTGAGAATAGGAAGAAAAATGCTCCAAGGGGACCAAGAGTTCAACTGAAGACCCCCTCCCATAATGGAACCTTGAGGCAAGAGAATAGCATTACTTCCCCCATTCCTACATACACCAGGCAACACAGATTGAAAAAAAAAAACCTATATATTTTTATTCATTTTTGGAATTCCAATGATAGGGGGAAAATTCATACATCCACTGACATTAACTCTCCATTACAAAGTGGAGCAATAGCTATAAAGTTTTGAGAAAAAAGTTATAACACTAAGCCAAATAGCAATAGAAAATATATTACCAGATATATTGTAAGAACAATAAAAATACATTGCCAAGAACACATTGCTCAGAAATATACCACCAACATTATATGCCTTAAAAATTATTCAAGGCTGTTCTTGAGTAAATGGAGAGATCAATCTAAAACACTAAAAACATGAGCCACATTATTTTAGATATTGTTAATAATCAAAATATTAGTAGATCACAGTGTTGCTTGACTATTTCATGTATGTCCAACAAATTTAATGCAAACATCATAATAAGTGTTAGTAGAGGAAATATATAGTGTACAGAGTAATAATAGCCTGGATTTTGAAATCCAGAATTAGAATACTACAATAAACCAGAAATTGCAATAAGGGGAAGAGGGAGAAGAAACTAAAGGAAGTATAGGTATCTACGTATATCATTTTCTTAGAGACTCTAGTAATTGCATCATTTTTACTTTAATAATTAGAAAAATGGTTTTTAATATCTTAAAGAACACTAGTATAACATATCTTCATTTCATGTTTGAAATGACCAAAAGGATAAGAAGATTAAATTACCTAAATATTAAAGAAAAAAACTCTTGAGTCGTGGGTTGAAAAAAGAAATCAAAGCTTAAATAATGGGCTATACATAAGTTAATAAAAATTAAAAGGAAGTATGCATAAATCAGGTGATTTAGGTAGTGATATACACACCATATATATTTAAGCATATTTACTATAAAAAGAAAAATATAAAATAAGAAAGTAAGTGACTGAAAAGATAAAATAAAGATAGCTTTAAAAGGCAAACAACAATAAAAAATGTAAATATGTAAAATAAATATAAATGTTTTTTGCAAAAAATATAAAACAAAAATTGTGATAAATCTACACACATATAAAGAGAGAATAGAAAAATCGGAAATGAGTTTAAATAAAAAAAGAATACTATATGTAAAATCATGTTTCTATTTAGAAAAAAATCAGTGAGACAGCCAATTTTCTGAGAAAACATAAATTACCAATACTGATTCATTTAAAAAAGTAGATAATGCTTTGAAAAGAAATCTTTTAAGCTAACAAGGCATTATATTCAAATATGTCTCCATGTGTTGATATATTTACAGATTAGGCTGTTTAAATTTTCAAAAAATAAATGATTCTTATATCATATAAACAATTCCAAAAGGTAGAAATAAAGATAAATATTCACAATTCACTTTTATATTGTTAGCATAATGGAACTGTGGCAAAAAAAAAAGTACATTAAAAACAACGAAGTCTGAGAGCTAAAATTAAGCTTCCTCCTGAATATAAAAATACGTGTGTGTGTGTGGTACTAAAATATATATACACACACACGCACGCTCTCTCTCTGAGTTTATTTTGTTCTATTGGTTTATTTGTCTGTTTTAAGCAAAGATTTTTAGAATGTATTTGTAAAAGGAACTTCAGCTAGAGCTTTAAACTTATAAATTATTGGTGTGAATATTAGTACATTTATATGTCAAGTTGCCCATTCAAAAGCACAGACTATCTTTGCATTTTTCTGAGCCTTTTGTATCCTTTAATATAGTTTTAATTATTCCTCACAGAAATTTCAGGACTGCTTTTCTTAAATATAAAATAATTTAGTTTTTGTTCATATATTAAATGGAATCATATTTTGTTGGTTTTTTGGGTTGCTTGTTATTGATGTTTTATTAATTATTGTCAGAAGTCAATCTTAAATCTGGAATGTCTTCCCATCAACCACACTGCATAAATTGAAAAAGGATAGATAAAAACTTTAAAAATTCAGAAAGGCATAATTCTGAATCTGTGGCCAAACAAATGGCATTGGAATATGAACATGAAATAGACATTTTTCAGTCAGACTGACAAACATGCTGAAGTATTATTAAAGGTTGTAATTTGGGCAGAAGAAGAATGGATTCAGGAGGAAACAACAGTAATGAACAAAAAGATTTTTTAGAAAATTCACTATTAAGTTTAACCAATCGGGACTCTTTCGTATCAAAAGAGACTATAGACACAGACACATGATGACTAAGTGCAATTTGGGTTACTTGATTAGATGTTAGGTTAAAAAAAATCTATGAAGGGCATTTTTGGGATTGTCAACACTAGGTGAGTGGTGACATTGTGTTAATGTTGATTTCTTGATACTGATACTTATAAGAGTTATGTTAGAGAGTGTCTTGTTTGAAGCACACACTGAAATATTAAAAGGATAATGGAGAACTTATACTCAACTACTTTAGAAAAAAAAAGTGTGCGTGTGTGTATATGACTAATGCTGTTAAAAAAAAAAAAATTAACAACCAGATCCTGGGTGAAAAGTTTCTGGGAGTTTTTTGTATAATTTTTGCAACTTTTCTGTAAGTTTGAAATTAGTTAAAAGTAAGTTAAAATATTAAAGGGTAGCTAACATAGAAGCATGCTATGTGCAATAACTTTCAACCAGAGGGAAAAATAATTAAACAAGAGGCAGAAAAATAAAAGAACAAAAAGAGAAAGAGAAAACCCAGAAATTAAAAAATACCAAATAAAAAAAAAATGAAAGAAAACCCCAAACATTTTGGTAATTGATACATTAAGCAACCTCACCTTTTAAAAAGGGAGACTCTAAATGTAGCTATTTTTAAAAAAGCAAACTGCCATTATAAGCTGTTTATAGGAGACACACCTAAAACAAAATGACATAGGGAAACTGTTAACTAAAGGAATGGAAAAGAATATACTTTTATCTTATAATTTAAAAAGTTAATGTAGCAATATTAACCTCATCCAGCATATATTTAAAGTATATATATTAAAGGAGACTAAATAAATTTTATATTTGCAAAAAGGATAATATATTGAAAATTGTAATATCCATAGGTCTTTTGCATCTAAAACCTATCTTCAAATATGCAAAATATATTTGCATGAGATAGTAGAGCTACAAATTGAGATACATTAACACACACATAATATTGGTGGGAGACTTTAACAAACTTAAGAGCCAACACATTAAAAAAAAACTGCATAGACATTTGAAAAATATTCAACACACACTCCTTTAAAAAAGACATTTGAAACATACATAGTAATTGACAAATTCTAGATAATGAGTCCTGTAGTTTGTTCAATGCATTGTGACTAAAAAGCATTTATCTGTGGAATGCAACAAAGGAGAATCTAAAAATGTGAATTACATAAGTAACTTCTTATAGTACAAAATTATATAACATCAAAGAATTTAATAAATGTTAACATTTATTTATAATTGTAAAAATGACAGCTGGTAAACTAGAAATCAAAAGGAATGTTTGTGACAATAAAAGTTATGAACAAAAACTCATGGTAATCACTATACTTAAAGGTGAAGCATTCCAAGTCTTCCAATCAGAGCCAGAAATGAGATGAGGATGCTTTCATCGCTGCTCTTATTGCATTACTATTATTTACAAAACTAGATGTTCTAGTCCACAAGTATGATGAAAAAATATGAGATAAAATATTGAAAAAGAAGAAATGACACTGATGTTATATGTAAAATGTGCAATTACCTACCTAGAAAATTAAAGAGCCTCAATTACGAACTACTAAAACTAATGTGTAGTTAGGTGACTGGATATAAGATTTACATATAAAAACAAATGGCTTGCCTATATTCCAGTGTGAAAGACAAAAGTTAACCAAACACAATCAAACCAAAGCAAGTAGTCTTGGTAGTCATAATAGAGGTGATTTCAGAAACCATATTATTAAATAACATTGGCAAATGGAAGAAAAAAATGACACGGCTTCCGAGACCATAATAACCAAATGAGGTTTTAGACATTCTTAACATTTTTTAAGAAAAATATATCTTTAAGAAAACTTAGCTAACTCACTGTTGAATCATTACCATTAGTTCATAGTTTTTGTGTTATTATTAATTTTCATAATAATACATTTACCTATGAGCTTTTAGCTGCTTCTAAAAAACTAAACCATATGAACAGTCATATGTACAAAACAGGAGTTACTATAAAGTTTATTAAAATTAGGAGAATTTGTATCTTCTATTGCAGTCAGAAACTTGAAGAAAAATGTATATGTTTTCAAAACACTGTTTTAACCCCTTGAAATTTAGTTGGTAGTTGATTTCTATTTCTAGAGAAAAATACATATTACTAATCTTATATCATCTTTATAATGAGGAGTTTCTTCTATGGACTAAATGTTTGTTTCCCCCACATGCATATGTTGAAATCCTAACCGCCAAGTGGCGGTATGGAAGCTGGGTCCACTGAGGCGATTAGGTTTTGACGGTGGAGACCTCATGAATGGCATTAATGCCCTTCTAAAATAGACCCTGGAGAGCTCTCTTGCTTTTTCTACCATGTGAGGACACAGTCAGAAGACGGCTGTTCTCTATGAACCAGGAAGTAGGTCCTCACCAGATCCTGAAACTGCCTGTGCCTTGATCTTCGACTTCCTAGCCTCCAGAACTGTGAGAATTAAATGTTCGTTCTGGCAGCAGCTCCAGTCTACGGTATTCTTGTTATAGCAGCCTGAACAAAGAGAATTTCCACATCTTTCTTTCCAACTATCAATAACTATTTCAATATATAACACAAATTCCACTCTAAAGAGTAACAAAAATTATAAAATACCTAGGAATAATATGTAAAACTTTTATAGACAAAACAAAATATTTTTACTGAAGAACATAAAAGAAGATTAAGATAAAATGCCATTAAGTAAATATTTCATATTGCAAAATGTCAGTTTTTGTCCAATTCAACCTGCAAATTCAATATATTCTGAAACAATATTGTGTATGTGTGTGTGTAAAACATAGAAAGAATAATAACTGGATAGGAACTGGAATTTAATATGATGATTCAGATGGACGCTAACCTTACTTTTAGTAATTTAATTTTATACAGAAAGGAGATGTTGGGATATTAAGTGTGTAGTTAACTACTAATTTTAAAATGACTTGAAAGCTACTTTCTCTCTGAATATTTTTATTTTCCCATTTTCATTTATTCATCCATTTTAATAGTTCTTATGATAAACACATCATGCTTTTGTAATTACATATCATTTTTTAAAAGTTATCATGACACCGTGGACAATAAGAAATACTGGCCACATCAGATATACCCAGTCATATAGCTCTTCCAGTATTATGGCAAAATAATAACAAATCAAAATCCTATGTATAGTCTCCAAGATGGTAAATTTTTAATAATTTCAGCGCATACTTATGTTAGATGGACTTTTTAAAAAGTGTATTTCTGAGTCATTTGAAAAATTGTTGTGGTAATAGCTCAGTAAATCTAATAAGAAAATCATGACCAGGCTATATTGAACATGAAAAATATTGTCATATATGGGAATCTAGCAATCGTATTATAGAAACTTCATTTAAACCTATCAAAATACTGAATAAAACTTAGAAATGCTTCAAAATAAGTTCTCTTTATGAAATTCAAGTTCTGAAGTAATTAATTGTTAAAGAAAAATACAGTCCTTTAAGAATAGAGGGGGACAGATTGACAACTTGACCCTTATTTAAAATGCTATGATTTGCTTCTCTTTGTTCCTTTACATACTTATTTCAGAACTGTGGGCATTGGTCATACTTCCTGAAAAGATTCTTATAAATAATCCAAGGGAAGCAACAAGGGTGCAGGTGCAATAGACAAATTATCCAGCAAAAAACAGACAAAATCACCACCTTAACTGACACAGCGAGGAGTTTCCACAAGCAGCTACTTTATCAAATGAATTTTATTTAAGAAAAAACAAAGACAGTGATGCAACAGGAAAGGGGGACTCCTGGTAATATTCTATTGAATAACATGGCATGTTGAATTACCAGTTTCTATCAAAATTTTGTCTAGTAATAGAGATTTTTAAAAATAATTTTCTCCTGTCAGCTATAAAATTAGTGAGTCAAATATATTTAAAATATGGAATGGTAAGTTATTGGCAAAAGTATACTGAAGATATAGGCTTTGATGTAAAGGAAAAATGCTTAACAGAAAGAAAAAATTATACTGTACTTCCATAGTTGCTAGAAGTCCCTGAGGCAGACATTCAAACAACTTCCTACCAGAATGTCTGTAAAAACAAAACAAAACAATAAACCCCATATCAATACCTGAATCAAACCCTAAGAGAGAAATTAATGTTATCATATAGAAGAAATTTACCTCAAAGATAGGACTGACAAAATAAGGAAAGCCTACTCAGTGTGAAAAGAGAAAATGTAAGAAAGCTTCCTTTATCCCTACCATCTGGCTCAGACAATACGCAACTTTCAGAATTACTGGGCCTCTCTCTTTGTTGGATCTATGTTGCTTTGTCATAACCAAAATAGATTTTCATTTTCCCACTTCCAGCCCTAGTCTCCCAATGAAGTATGGAGAAAGAAGCTCATAATCGTTAAGGAACTAAATGAATGATTCTCTTTTCTTTCAGACCTAGAAACTCGTAGAAGTTGGAAAAGGACTGGTTTTGTCTCAATGTTTCTGTAAGGTTTAGCCCCAACCGGAAAAGATTTTGAACTAGAGGATAGGAGCAAAGAGGCCCAGCGACAGCAAGTATCATTAGAGGTCTGGAGATGAGCACTAGGGAGGGTCCTCCTGCAATGGCCCATGGAGGCACAGCAGAGAGACCACCACCAGACCGTGGACACTAGCAACTGTGCTCTGAACTCCTGCAGCAACCTGTTCTCCCGCCCCAGGGTTGGAAAGAAGATTTTACCTGCAGCCAAGTAGATGGTGAGCAGAGCCAAAGAATAGCCTTATACCTTGGGTGTTGACAAATAATGGGAACAGAAAGGGCTCTTTTTTTTGACCCTGGATAAGAAAATTAAAAGAAAACCAACAATATGGAGCCCATGGAAGATACAATCTTGATAAAGGAACTGTCACCCTGAAGACACACAGATTAACTCTCTTCTGAAAAGAATCTTATTTAAGAACTAGAAGAAACTTGGAAAAAAGGCATCTAGCATCTTCAATAGCTTATAAAATCCATGACAAAATAACAAGCTGAGACAAAAGAACAGGATGAGATGCAAAAACAATAAATTATATGACAAGGTGATGAATTGCAACAATAGAATTAATTATAAGCCACAATGGAAGTAAATGAGAGATTGGATCAAGATGGTGAACTCTGTCACATGACTCCCTTCTCTCCTGTCACAAATTCCATGAAATAACACACACAAAATAAGATTTGTTTTCAAATAATTGATTTATAACAGCACAGTAAAAATATCTGTAAGACTGGAAAAAAGACTGTTAGATTTATGAAAAATTAGAGCTGAAGGAAATTATAACTCTAAAACTCTATGGAAATAGATCATTATGGCATGTTATTTGGGAGGCTGGAGTTTCAAAAGCAACAGTTAGTGGATACAAGGGGCCCTGCAATTTTCATTACAGTGAAAGTTGTGTTTGTTGAAACTAAACAAGTTGAGACCCATCCTCACCCGATCCATCCTTTGACAATGCCTATTATTTATGCTTTTATAAGTGAATATAGCAGCAGGTAGAAGCACTAGAGGCAGGGACTGGCACAGCAATCACTCAGGTAGGCAAGTTCTCCCAAGAAACATGGGGACACCTATATGCTGCCCAATAGTCTTAGATCACGGCAGGTGGTGATATGACCCATCCCACCTTCTCAGTCACCTGAGGCAGGTTGTCATAACAGGTCCATCAGTAGGGATTCTCACATTCAAAGGTGACTAGTTTATAAAAATCACCACCACTTGCTATTCCTACCTGAGAAGAACTAACACCATTAATGAGAGATGCTTTTCACCCCCCAAAACCTAGTAGTCACATTAAAAATCCTACACACATGAAATGATAATAAGGCAAACAATGTAAACTGGTCGTAATCTTCTTTAATAATCTCAGAAAAATTCAAGACCACATCCATAAAAAGTAAAAAGTAACCAACAGATAATTTTAAAGTGAGGTTTTATTATAAAATATATTAAACACATTCAAAAGAAGAAAGAATGGATAGCCAATGCCCATGCCCCTCTCACCCACCTTACAATCACTAGCACCTCATGGCTGCTTGTGTTTCATCTACACTCTCACTTAACCCTCCACACCGAGTTATGTCAGAGAAGTCCCACGTGTGATACCCTCTCACCCATAAAGAGTTCAGAGAAAGTTTTGTTAATTAAAAATTTAGTTAGCAAAATAAAAAAAATTCCATAGATTGGCAAAATTATCAGACAGGCACAGACAAAAATCAAACTGAGTTAGCTGGGAGACAGAACTAAGAAATTCTCCAAGAACAAAGTGAAAAAAACAATAAAGAGGTCATGTGATTACGTGGACGAAGGACTTAAGGAGTCAAGACAAGTCATTTACGAAGGGAAAAAGTCTTAGGAAAAACTTCTAAGGGAGGAAAGAAATAGGGAAAAGAAGAAGTCAAGCAAGAATGTGAGTTCAAATAAGGTCTAGCCTCATCCAGTTTCATTTACAAAAAATTGCCTCAGAGTTTTTCTCACCTTGAGGCAAAGGGCTGGGCTTCCACACCTCCACAACAGTAGTCATTGGCTACAGGCTGCTTCCCAAGCAAAGTGCCAAAGGCAAATGCTCCACAGAAGATGACAGGTGTGAATTGTCAGCAGCAATTAGACAGGCAGTTGTCAAAGTGATTCTTATAATCTGGGTGGGGCATTAACTGCACCGCCTCAGATAGAAAGTGTAATCCATAAGTGACGTGTCATGGAGAATATAAAACTTTCAATGTTTTCTAATGGAAGTCGCATAAAGATAGAAGAAAAGGGGAAAACATTGAAATTATAAAAGGTGAAATTCTTGATTGAAAAGATCCACCAATTGCCAAGCAGAAAAAGAAATTTCATAATTGAACATTGCTGTTCTAAAACCTCAGAGGAGCATGGTGAGAAAATACTAAAAGTTTCCGGAGGGGGAAGCAGTCTAGCTACTATGGTAGAGATTAATTTTATGATGAATGCTCCCCTTAAAGGACACCAGAAAGAACGGGCACCCACAGGCATGAATGAACAGAATCAATTACAGATTTACTATGTATTGTGCCTTGTAGAGTTTGTGTGTGTTCCTGAACTCAGTATATTGAGTTCAGTACATTGAGTGACATTAAGCTATCTATGTACAAATATGTCTCACACTTAAGGAAAGGACGGCAGCCACCTTTCAGGGGGTTGATTCCCCAGACTTTCACACTTGATGAAGACTCACTTCTTACAGGCCACTTTGTCAAAGGCCTGGTGGCTAGCTCATCTCTGGAGGACTGATGGAAATCGAAGCAGCTGTTCTAAGCAGCTGTTGATTGCTCAGCATCCTCTCTGTGCTCTCTTCCTACCACTCTGTATCTATACCCTGAGCTATATCAGCTTTGCTTATGGTAATGATTCAAGCAGCAAATCTGGTTGTGGGCACACAGTCCATCAACCAGACTAGTGCTCAGCCAATACATCTACAAAGGAAAAAAACATGTTAGAGTCAGACATCTTACTTATCACACTGGATGTTAAAACACAATGGAGCAATAACCTTAAAATCATAAAGGAAAATGATTTAACCTCTAATTTATGTACAATAAATCATCATTTGAGTGTGAGGTCTAAGTAAAAATAATTATAAAGCATGAAAAATTCAGAAAAGATGGGAAATACAAGGAACAGTAGGGAATATCATAGTTATGACTAAACAAATGCTCATTTATAAAGTTAAAGTGTAATAACTGCCTAACCCCAGGCGATCTTAACAAGAGGCTGTTATGGAAGATTTAGGGAAGTAAAAAGGAAAGAAATGGAAGTGTGTAAGGCTCCTGTCTTGCTTTGGAGAAAGTTGTATATAGTAATTCAATATAGAGTTTAACAGAAAAACATAAATGTAAAAGTATGTTTTAAGATGTAAGAATAACCACTATAAGAGTAAGAAAAAACATATGACTGTCAATCAACAGGAAGGAAGAAATAAAATAACAAGTTCAATCAACCCAAAAAAGACATGAAAGGAAAACAAAGAACAAAAAGCAGAACAAATAGAAAACACAAAACAAACTGTCAGAGATAAGTACAAATATATAATTATCCAATATAAATATAACTACCAAATACCCATATTAAAAAAGACAGCATCAGAAAAATAGATATTAGTTGAAAATCTGGAAACATTTCAGAGCTATTTCACATTGTAAAATGTACGCTATCCCAAGAACAATCTAAAAATAAGCGTTGAAACCTGTAAAGGGAAAAAAAGATAAGATTCAAGAAGGTATATGGCAACCCTACAGTACTGTAGGAAGTATCCCTTATTAGCAATCAAGAAATGAAGTAGAACCATCTCTGAGTATTTATATCAAAAAAAATGATAACACTGACTCAAAAAGATATATGTACCCCCATGTTCATTGCAGCCTTGTTTCCAACAGCCAAGATAGGGAAATAAATAGGGAAACAACCGAAGTGTCCATCAGTGGATGAATAGGTAAAGATGATGTCATGGATATATATACACATGATGGAATACCGCTTGGAAATAAAAAAGAAGGAAATCCTACCATTTGTGACAATGTGGATGGATCTTGGGAATATTATGATAAGTGAAATAAGTCAGACAAGGAAAGACACATACCATATTATTTCACTTACATGTTGAATCCAAAAAAATCAAAACAAATGAAACAACAAAACAAAACAAAGCTCACTGATACAGAGAACAGATTAGTAGCTGCCGGAGAGAAGGGGGGTCAGGGATAAGCTAAATGGATGAAGGAGATCAAGAGGTTCCAACTCTGAGGTATAAATCATGAGGTTGTAATACACAATCATATCATAGTGCATATTTGAGACCTGCTTGGAGGGTGGGTCTTGAAGTTTATGATCACAAGAAAAAAATTCTTATAACTTTGTATGGCAATGGATGGTAACTAGATTGTAGTGGTGACCACTTTACAATGTATATAAATAAAAAATCATTATGCTGTACTCCTGAAACTAATAGAATCTCTTATGTCAATTATACTTCAATAAAAATACAACAAAAAAAAGAAATGAAATCAATTAAAAGTTAAGCATCCATGGGTGAAGTTTCCTTGTCCCTCATTCTCCTTCTTGCTTCTCTTCTCCTCCCTTTCCAAACTCATGAATGAAGTCCTTGATTAGATATAAAGATACGTCTATAAAAAGAGATGTGTAGAGAAAGATGATATATATATGATGGGGGGCGAGAGAGAGAGATTGATTTTATTAACATAATAATGCATTGTAATTAAGTTGTGTAAAATAGCTTTATTAAGAAAACTATTTATTTGCATGGTGTAGGTAATTCATTGTGAAGCCTGTGCTTGAGTGGGCTTTTAAGGTGTAATAACCCCTCTCCTCCCCAAATGGTGTTTAAATTTTGGGGAAAACATTAGAAAAATATTTAGGAAGTTATGAAGAAGTAAGTAGGAAATGACCCAAAAGAAAAGAACTGCTAGCTTCCCAGTCACGATGGATGGCTGTGACTGGGTCAGTCTGGACATGCCTACCTCCGCCCACCCCCCCAACACACACAATTTGTTACATATTTACAGGCTAACTAAGAGGAGTTAGAAAATACCTAGTTTCAGTTAAGTATCAAGAAATATATAAAAAACATTATAGGTGACATAATAGGTAAAGTTAAGAAATGTTTTAATTCATTCTGTGGAGTATGAGAGCATGTGTGGAAGGTGAACATTAAAATGTTTTTTGAAATATTATTCTGTAAATTATTGTTACCCTAACCAAAGTGTTATAAGTATCCTGAGAATTTAAATACTATTTATTAAGCATGTTTTACATATTATCTTTAATATCACATGAGATATATATGTGCTATACTATGTATTAAATATTATATAATATAAATAAGAGGGAATAAGCATTCTTTTGAAAGATATATTGAGTATATATCCCCCCCAAAAAACTGATGACTTACTAATTGTGAATTAGAAACCTTCTCATTAAAGTCAAATTTTAGAGTAAGGAATATTGCTATCGCTGCTACTACCCAATATCACTCTTGCAGTTACAACTGAAAATATAAGAAATATAAATAATAAATATAGACATAGAAAAAGAAGATAAAATAATCATATTTGGTAAATGGTGTGAATACTAAGAGAATTAACTGAACAACTACTATAGCTAGTAGCACTAGAATCAATACACTGGAGGAATGAAATATTAGCATACAAAAATCAATAGTTCCCTTAGAACAATAACTAATAAGAAAATGTAATAGAAAATATAAAACCTTATTCACAGAATTAAAACCATCTACAATAACTCAAGTGAACCTAACAGGAAATAATCATGACCTACATAAAGAAAACTATACAACTTGATGGACTAACTTAAAAGAAAATTATAATAAATGGAAAGCTATACTATACATTACTGGAAGGGAAGACCCAATTTTATAAATGTCACTTCTTCCCCAAATGAATTCAATGCATTTACCATTAAAACCCCAAACATATGTTTTAGGGATTTTTTAAAATTGATTCTAGAATTTACATGTAGAGAAACATTCCAAAATAGCCAAGAAAATTTTGGAAAAGAATAACACATTCATTCAAAATTATTTTATTATTTGTTCTACAGACAGTGTTTTGGATTCTGAAGAAAAAGCTATAAATAAATTACAATCTTATTTTATGTCAAAACATGGCAAAATCAATTACAGAGCATTCAGTGATAGAAAAGGCTTAACATACTTAATATTTTTCCTACTGAGCCCTGGCTGGTGTGGTTCAGTGAATTGAGTGCCAGCCTGAAAAACAAAAGGTTGAGGGTTCAATTCCCAGGCAGCACACATGCCTGGGTCACAGGCCAGATCCCCAGTGGGAGGAGTGCGAGAGGTAGCCGACTGATGGATCTCTCGCACATGGATGCTTCTCTCCTTTCTTTCTCCCTCCCTTCCCCTCTCTCTGAAAATAAAATTTTAAAAAATCTTTTAAAAATATATTTTTCCTACTGATTTTGAAGAGTTCATTTATATTAACTAGCAATAAGGAATGGATCCAAGTGATGAAAAATCAATTCACATAGAAATCTGATAACTTTTTTTGGGTATTGAGTATGCTGTTACAGTTGTCCCTCCCCCCGCTTTCCCCCCACCACCCTGCACCCTATCCCATCAACCCCACAACATTTAACATGTATTGAGCACTGCCATGGCTGGTGTGGCTCAGTTGATTGGAGTGTCATCCTGTAAACTGAAAGGTCGTGGGCTTGGTCCCCAGCTGGAGCGTGTACAGAAGGCAGCAAATCCATGTGTGTCTCTCACATTGATGCTTCTCTTTCTCTTTTTCTCCCTCCGTTCCGCTCACTCTGAAGTCAATAGGCATGTCCTTGGGTGAGACGCATATATGTGGCACCTACCATGTTGGGCACCATGTTGTGCATATAAAGCTAACGCCATTCCTATTCACATTTGAAGAAACCTAGTTTTAGACACATGCTTTAGCTTTGCTCAAGTAAGAGATAAAGTTTGAAATTAAACTAAAAATTCATTTATTTTAGAGCATATACAAATGTTATCAATATATTCCATAAAGACCATAATTATGATACAATATATCAATTTTGTGTTTTTTTTTAATACAACAAAGCAATTTATTGAGGGGAAAATGAACTTGTACTGTGGATTATATAGTACATGCACAACGGTTGTGGGAACCATAAACATATGCATAAAGGACTATACCAGTTGCCGTATTTCTAGCTTTCTGGAGGGAGGGGTACAGTCATGGGTGCATGAATAAAAATGAAGATAGAAGACTACTAGTTGACAGGTAGAGACGGCTGGTTGTTCACAAACATTTGTTCTCTTCTTCCACAATTATAGAATTGTAGCTAAGGTAAATGAAGACTATACAACAAGAGATAAACTAGTATTTATAGTGTCCCTGTCTAAATTCTTACCAAAGATATATTAGAAGTTAGGTGTGGAACTTCTGGATCTATATGTTCAATCAAACTAATAACTAAAAAAAAAAAAAAAAAGCTATTCAAACAGCAATGATCAACTATCAACGTGATTGTGATTTTTAAAAATATATTCAAAATGGATCGGGGTACAATGTGGACATGTAAAACTTTACAGCCTTTCAGGAAAGCATTCTGACAAAGATTTTATGAGTCTTTGATACAATGCTTCCACTCCTAAGAATTTCTCTTGAAGAAATAATAAAAAATATGAATATAATTTTACATAGCATGATGTTTAACCTCAGAGTCATTGATAATAGCTAAATATTTGCACTCAACTAAATAATAAAAACACATTATGGCATCTTCACTAGAGAAATGACTGTATAATGTATTAAAAACCAAGTTGAAAAAGAGGATTTAACCACATGGGACATGATAATTATACAATATTAAGTAAAGAGAACTAGGTACAAAGCAGCATTTAATATATAAACTCATTGCCAAATTTTGAATGAAAAGTACATTTACTAGTGTGTATATATAAAATTTTTTACATATAAACACTATATTTATAGATAGATATGTTTATAAAATAATAGTTATTTATATATTTTTAAAAGACCAAAATAATAATAGGGATTATGAAATTAGTGAATAAATTTGGTAGACAGGTATCAATTTTATTCTTGAAACTTTTCTGTAACTCCTTCATTTTCTAAAAGTAAATATGTACTACTTGGTTAATATAAATATATCACTATAAATAAATGAAAAATAAACTGGGTAAGAATAATGCCATTGTCTTTCACATGGGAATCCAATTAAAAGTGCTAAACTATATTAAAGAGGTATTGGTAAACCTTCACCTGCTTTTCCTAATAGAGGGAAAATGCTAATTAATTTATAGGTAATATTTAAAGTTTATTTTATGTAACATGTCAGCAGATGCAGTAAAAGAGAAAAGTGTGTTTTATGGGCCTATGGAAGGTAGTAAATGTCAGACACATGTAGATACAGTTATAACTTTGTGAACACCCAGGGTAATGTGCACAAGGTAAACCTTACACAAACACCAAATAAAAAGACATGTTTTTGAAGCACAGTAAGGGGACTGTTTTTAGCTCCCTGTGTAATATAGGTGAGATAGAGGGTTAAGGACGGCGGTGCAGTGGTCTGATAATAAACCCCCTGCAAGGGTGCGGTTTGACGGGGTGTTAATTGAGTAGCAGGTGAACATAAATAGAAAGCGCCAAGGGTGTGTAGGGGGGAGTCTTTGTGTTGATGAGGAAACATAAAAATGCTGAGCTCTGTAATAAGAAATAAAGACAATCTGGGGTTTATTTCTCTGGCTTCACTCTAACTGCCGCAGTATGGGCCTCTCTCGTTTAAAATGCTTGCTAGGGAATAATAATATGGCTTCTTAAATGTCCGGGTAACTATAGAACAAGTCGGTTTCCTGCAGCTCATACAAATGTAGGGATTTGTTTTGTTTTTGTTTGTTTGTTTAGAGTTAGGTGTAATGCGTTGTATGATATTTGCTGCTTCTGGGCATTTTTGGCTGAGAACGCCTCCAGACTTGTAGTACAGCGATTGGGCCACTCAGCATCTAAAGTGAAAACTCACCAGAATTTCATCAGGACAGACACACATCAAACACTATGAGAAGAGGAGTGGACAGAAACATGAACAGTGACTCAAGTTTTCTAAACTTCAAGATTTTTTTTTTAAGAAGAGAGATTTTTTTGTTTGTTTATAGTTCACCTGGAAGGGCTCTATGAGACTATGCAAGTAAATCCTTGACTGAGCCATTTTTAAGTTCCAATATTAGTATTTCTCTTTTTCCAGGCAATCACCAGAACACACACACATTGCAAGCATCCTATCGAGGATCTCCCTTTCTCTGAGAAGTATCGTTAGCCACCTCTAGAATGGTGAGGCGCCTTTCCCATAGTCACATAACAAATTAGTTGCTAAGCCAGTTTTGCACCTCAGAAAACTGACTCAGAAATAGACCACAAATCCTAAACTGCTACACTCTCTCTTTACATTAACTCTTTCAACTTCCTGTAGAATAGTCACATTTAGTGAATACTTTGTATTACTAGAGAATCTTATTGCTGTAAGAGAGCTAATGTAGAGTCAGTAAAAGTTTACTTTCTAACATGGTCTAGAGCAGTGATTCTCAAACTCGATGTTCAGACGAATCACCTTGGGACCTCGTTAAAGTGCAGTTATTGATCCTTAAGGTCTGACGTGGGGCCTGAGAGTCTGCATCGAAGCAGCTCCCAGGCGACGTCCCCATGGCTGCTGCAGAGCACACTTTCAGAATAGGTATAGAGGATTTTTTTTTTTGATGGGTGGAAGAAATAGCAGTAAAGCTGCAGTTGTTTTTCTGTGCCCCTCTTTCCATTCTTTAATTTCTGTGAAGTCACCATCTAGTTCAGAAAATCAATCTCAATAGCCTGTCTCTTTCTATTTCTGTCTTATTCTTTTAAAAACACAAAGAAGGCAACTGGAATGCTAATATAAACATAATGCTGTGATCAAAATTCTGGCAGAGAGATAGCCCGTCCAGACATATATTAAGGAAAAATGATCTTGTGTCTTCTGTGTACTGTTTTGTAGATTACAGACTCCTTTTATAGAAGCTATGAAATAACTCTCATAACCGAACCCTACATATCGCTAGGCTCCCAGAGTACAGTCGCACAAGCGTCTCCCAAGCACGGTCCTGAGAAACATCAGAACAACTCCGTAACTACGAGAGCCACACGAAGTAGACTGAGTGCTATCTCCGGAGCCAAGATGCTGTCCAGAAACCTAAGACTCATCTTAAGTTTACCTTTTACCCAGCCACATCCTTCTAAATGCAAACGTTAACCAGACCCTGTGAATTTAACCTAACAAAGAGCATCTCTTCCACCTACTACTGCCTTGGTTTAGTCCATCATCACTTCTCACTTGACCGCAGTTACCTAACACGGGGAGGGAGCAGGGTTCCTGTCTCCCCTGTGAACGACTTCAAGGCCGTTCTCTATACTGCTGCCAGAGAAACCTCTCTGAATTACTAATCTAATGACACTTCCTTGCCTTACATCCTTCAACAGCTCCACACAACATTAAAGTTCCGACTTCCTGGTTTGGCACACATGGCTCTTTATGATCTGTCTGCGGGGTTCATTCCTTCCATTACCTCACACGATCCCCTTGCTGGAGGCTCACTGAGCCAGAACACAGCTCTGATATTGCATCATGTTGTTTTACACCTTCATGCTTTCCCACATGCTATTTTTATTTGGAAGCCCTCCCTTTTCATCCCTGCCCTCTCCTTCCGAGCCTTCTTCCCCACATGCCTAGCCAACTCATGAATATTTAGTTCAAGGAGTGTTCTGGAAGATCTGGGGGTTCCCTGAATCATCACATTAAAATGGTCAGAGTAACTATATTAGGAAAAACAAGACACCATAGATTACATCTACAGTAATACTAGGTCACAGGATATACAAAAAAAAAAAAAAAAAAACCAGGATATGATTGGGTGGGTCTCATCACCAAAAACTACAAGACCTATTTGGTGTCAAAAACTATATGGGACAAACTGAAGGAAAGGTGGAGGGACTAGTAATAACCCTGAGAACTGGAAACCCCAACTCACTATCCAGTATTCACTGGAAAGCACGGTAGGCCTTTCTAAGAACAGCAATAGAAAATGGGAGAGGATTTTGAGAGTCCCAAATCAAGGATGGGTGCAAGAAGATCAAAGTGTGACCTGGTGAACCTAGGGACTTTGGGGGTCTGGAGCCTGTAAGCTCTCAAAACTAACAAACAAAACAACCCTTACATCATTAAACTTAGCACTAAGGAGAAGCTTATGTGATTCTGTGAGCAAAGAGAAGAGAAGAAAAAATTAAGAAGAGTAGCATAAGAGGAACAGCTAACAAAGTTTAAGGGCATTTCTTCATGGAAATGGCAAGAGAGGCAGCTATTCTGGCCTATCCTACTCTTACAGAAGTGTAGGAGAAGTCATTTTACTTTAAATGGACAGGAGCCAAGGATCACTACAGAATCCCCCACGAAGTTAGTATAAGAAGTGGGAGAATACAGAGTGAAATAATTCCCTCAGATACTAGAAGAGTATCAGAAAAATATGTCCACAAAGCAGATAAAGAACCTAATGTTTCAAATGGGCTAACAGAAATCAAGAAATGACAGACCCTATAACGAACAACATAAATCAGAATTTGAAAACTCAGAGGTAAGATAATTGGTGAAAAATAAGATTTGAAAAGAGAGGAAGAGAATTCAGGAAAGAATGAAAAATTAAAAGAAAAACAATTATCTCAAAGGTAAAAAGAAAAACCACAAAAGCAAATAAACACAAGAGAATATGCTTCAAGAGAAATAAAATATGGGAAAGAGGAAAGTTTTACATATAACAGAAATTGAAAGAAGAGATTTTTTAAAATCATTCAGGAGTAAGTGATAGATATAGAAGATAGGCAAAGTTCCAGTGCAAATGTAGTAGTAGCCTCTCAAGAAGAAAAACAAAATAAGGAATAGAATAAATACTAAAACTATACTTTAGGGAAATTTCCAAAATAATAAAAATACTGTTTGGAAAAGTATATCACATAACTGGAAAGTCAGTTTATCATAGCAAACACTGAGACATATTTTACTATATTATCAGACCCTAAAGAAAAAAAGTACGTATGTAGTGACATCCAGACAAAAAGACCAAATCACTTATAAGAGAAATAAAATCAGATTGTCATTAGACTTTTTAGCTATAAATCTGTACAACAGACATAATGATACAGGCGGAGATCCAAAAAATGAAATTTACTTATTAAAAATTGTATATTTATTCTTACACGTTTGAACTTCAGTCACTTTCAAAGTACTGTCCATGTGATGCAACACACCTATTGTGATGATTTTTCCACTGCTCAGAACAGTTTTGAGCTTGTCAATTTTGGTGCCTTCTAGTGCTTCTGCTGTTTTTTGTTTTACTTTTTCCACATGGGCAGGCGTTTCCCTTTGAGGTCTTTTTTCATCCAGGGAAACAAACAAATGAACAAACAGAAAACTTGATTGGAGCAAGATAGGTTGAACAGGGAGGGCAGGGTAATGGGGTCATGTCATTTTTGGTTGAACACTGCTAAACACTCAACATGGTGTGGGTAGGGGTGCTCATAAATCACCCATCATGAAATGGGCAAAGGCCAACACCCATTTCATGATATGTGATTGAAAAATTCTTCCAAAAACATTTACTGAAGACAAATGAAGCTTCTCATAACACCACCAGTTGGTACACCAATACAGATGGGTTCCTAGAACACTCACCTAGCAGGGGAAGCCTGTACTACAAGGGTCCCGCGCCTGGAAGATAATTCTGTTTTTCTTTTTTTGTGGTGGTCCCCCCTCATACATTATATTTAAGTTACTCAATAAAAAGAAGGATGAGCAAGGATACAAACTGAAATTCAAGCAGAAAAGTTCAAAAATATTATGAACGTGCAAGTGCTCAAGGAATATCATTCCTTTGAACTCTTCCTGAAGAACCTATCAGAGTTAGTGTCACACAACAAAGTTAACTTGATAGTCCTTGGCAAAAAGAATAGATGTAAGCTTAAATATATATTTTTCTATAGAACTAAGGCTAATAGTAGAATAAAATGGCTGCATACCTTAAGCAATATTGATATGGCACAAGTATCAAAAACTGAAAAGTAAAATAAACTCACTGATTGCTTAATAGCTATTTATTGGGTCTGCAAGGATATTACATCAACAATTGCTGAATGAGAAGAAGAATGAATAGGTCCCTATCTGATTTCATTATTACTCACAGTAGGAAACAAGAGTCAACAGGCAAAAAGAGAAAAAGGGAGATAAATATGTAAAGATATTGGTACAAAGGTAATCATTAAAACAAAAATACAAACCTCCCAATATGCAGGAAGATATTTTTAAGTATTTTAAATTTACTTGTAGGGGAAGGAATTAACTAGAGGGACGTAATCAGAGAGAAAAGCTGGACTTCTTTGATTATACATCCCTTCAAAGATTTAATTTTGTAGATATTTTACATCATTATAAAACAAATTTAATTTACTGAAACATAAAACTTTAAAAATTAAAAGTATAAAAATGACCTAACTCTAATCAGTGGAGGCCATAGTTCAAGTGACTTTAAAACATGGTAACTGGATAGTGCATCCTTGGTGAGACGTGCCCTAAGGATTAAAAGTATAATAAAAAAATTAAAAGCAAAAAAATAAACTGTTTTTGTACATCATATTGTTAATAGACATGTTGGTATTATTTTTCTAAGATTGAGTGATTAATAAAGGGATAAGCAAATGAGAATTATATTTGTGTTATTAAAAGCAGGATTTTTCACGGAGAGAAAAAGGAGACACTATTGTAACAAGGGTAAAGTTAAGTAAAAACCTTACATTCTTGAATTTGAATTTGAAGAATCAATATTAACTCATGATTTGTTTTTAAATGTATGTTTCTTAACTCCATCCTCCAAGATGCTTAGAACCAATGACAAGCTCAGCTGAAATAAGTGCCCCTAGTCCTCAGGATGTGGCGTTGAAGTAAGATATCTCACGAAAAAGAACCAGGAATCCTTAGAGAAACTGCTAATTCCAGGTCTAGGATGGGGAGGGTGCAAGATGAGCTTTGAACCCCCAGTGAGCTGAGGAGCTGACTGGAGCAGCTCTCAAGGTGTGGTCCTGGACGGCAGCTCCAGCACCACCAGGGAACTGGCTAGGAGTGAACATTCTATGTCTCACCTCAGATACACTGCATTAGAAGCTCTTGGGGTGGGTCCCGGCAGTCTGCATTTAACAAGGCTTCCAAGTGATGTTGATGAATGTTGAAGTGTGAAAATCACTGGCCAGGAGCAATGAGTATCAGTGACTCTTAGCATCAAAAAATGAGAAGCAAGCAGACATCATACACCTTGTGACAGAAGGACATATTGGTACATATTGCCAACGTATGCAGTAAGCTTTCTCCTCTGCCAAAAAATAAAAATAAAAATAAAAAAGGGACCTGAATCAGATTAAGCTCTAGTTATGGGAAATAGAGAGGAACATGTAACATGTTAAATGATACAGGAATGCAAATTGACAAACTCTGGACTGAGGGACATTGTCTAGGGCAAACAACCTAGTTTTGCCAACAAAAAAATGATAAAGGAAATATATATATAGAGAGATAGAACCTATAAATTAGAAGAGAACAATTATAATACTATATACCTTATCTGATCCCAACTCAAATAAAAAAACTGCCAAAAAAGAAGAACATTTATAGTACAATTAGATCATTTTGAACACAGACTATTAACTATATTGAGGTTTTATCATTGGATTTTTTGGAGGATGGTGATACTACGTCTTGGAGACACATGCAGAAATACTTAGAGATAAAATTATATATTGTCCAGAAATTATTTCAAAATAATCTTGGGGAAGGGGATGGGGAAGTGGATCAGGTAAATAAAATTGGGCTATCATTTGATGGAATCGATGATTGTTAAAAGAGAGTGATGTTACTTAGGAGTTTATTATAATATTTTTCTATTTTTATATATTTGAATTTTTCAATAACAAAAACTTTTACATTAAACATCCTCTCTTAAATAAACAAAAAACAGAAACGCTCTTTCCTTAGCACCGCTCCCGACTTGATTTAGATGACCGCCATTTCCCATGCTTCCCCATCCCTCTCAGTACAGCTGTCTTAGCTGAGTTCCTTGAGGAGAGGTCCAGGTATTACTGGCCTTTATAACCCCAAGTGGCTATCACGGTGACCAAACACAGTATCTTTTTCAGTTCAGACTCCTCACGAAAAAAAAGAAAGCACATTCACACAGGGTGATGGAAGAGAGTTCAATAAAAGAATTATTTACGAGGATGTAATCTGGGTTAGGAGAAACAACAACAGATAACGAAGCAGTTACTTCAAAGCCCAAGTGGGCAAGGGGATAAGAGATCTTCCTGCAACCCAGTGAGCGTTGTTGCTTCAGGGAAGGGCTCCTGAGAGGAGCCACAACCTTCGTTAGAGCAGAAGACCTAAAGTACTCCAGGGAAGTGGCTGGGGAAACAGCTAGTTCCTCCAAGTCATTCCAACACCTTGTTGGTACTCCCACTGTTGAGACAAGAGAGCCTGTAATGCAGTCAACTGGGAGACGGCAGAAAGTGGATCTTGAGGGTGAGGTGCTGTGTCCAGAGGAGAGACACTTCTGAACATCCTTAAAGATTTAAAAGGTCGGTCTCCAAGTCATTATTCTCAGCCTATTGGGGATGTGTGCACACATAGCTTAGTGCACACATAGGTGTGGATGTGCATGTGTGCATGTGTGCACAGAGGGAGGGGCATTTGAGGACAACTTTCTCAGATGGATTCTCTTGCTTTCAGTCTATACAACACAGATTTAGAAAAAAAATCAGATCATTGTGTCAGGTTATTAAAATGGTCACAACCTATTTTGATTGATCATTTCACAGAAACATTCTTTGTCAGTCCTGCCAGTTTTTCTTCTCTAATAAAGAAAATTTATTTGGATGCATATTGCATCACCTCCAGTTGTATCTCTAAGCAACATGCTAATATCAGACTATCAGTGTAAATACACCTGCAATTGTCAGTTAACCTCATGCTATTATTCTTAGACTGCCTGCGGCAGTGTATCAGTACTGTCAGAAGGAAAAAAAAAATAACACAGAATAAGGCATTTCCACGTTCTTTTCCACAAGCCAAGACACAAAATGGGCTCATTATCAACATGTGGTTGCCTAGGTTCAGTATAAATATATCTTTAGCTCTCCAATAACTGCTGTGGACTTGTATAATTCAGCAAAATGTAAACATGTGTTCCCCCAGGAATGATATGCTGTCAGCCAAATGAGATTTCTCCTCCCAATTCCTCCTTGAAACAAACTAATCAAGACTGAAGATTACAGGGCATAATTCAAGAGAAAACTTTTTTTTTTTTTCAGAAGATCACAATGTTGCTTCTACCCCATCAGTTCAAGTTAATGGCCTTGTTAAATACCTAGGGCCTAAAAGTACTCATATGAATAAGACATTTTTCCTTGTCCTAGATTCTCATAGACCCTTTACCTGCTAATGTCTATTAATATCCACTGGAACTAAAACAAAATCTCTAATCCTTGAAAATATTATATTTCTATGCTCTCAATGAAATCTGCAACCATATCCCAAAGCACCTCTACTTAGTTGGTAACAAGGACTTGAATTTGGAGTGTTTAATCTATAGTGCCAGCTTTGCCAATGCTAGTCTTGAAGCATCTCAACAGATTACAATAAAAATGCCCTAGTTTCATATGCAAAGATGGTTTCACTCTCTACCAGTAAAATAGAGAATGTACACCTTTATTCTAGTAATGATGATGGGTTTGTATCATACACACAGATACTTTCTCCTTGAAACTAAAGAACACTCAATTGTGGAATAATTGACTGTGGTTTTCACTCTAAAAGAGCTACCAAGCTACACAAGAATCAAACCTATGATTTCTGCCATAAGGACTACAAAGTTCCAACCAGGTGAGTTTCCTAATGCATCTGGGTCATTTTTAAATACCTGTGAAGTGGGGTGTTATGGTTAGAAGAGCACACACGCTACATCCAGAAGACTTGTGGTTTGGGCTCTTTCTGCCACTTAACGGTTATGTGAATGTGGGCAAGCCACTAAACATTTGAATCTTAGTTGTCTTATTTATAAACTATTTATTATCACTTCTGCATTACAGCTCTGTTACAAGGATCAAGTAATACAATGCATGTGAAAGAACGTCATAATTTCCTGAGTGCCGTATAAGATAGTGAGTTCACCAGGCTCTGATTTTTTTATCTGATCATTCAACATTACTTGAGGTTAGGTAACAGGATTTCTACTTTTAGTTCTTTGTTCAGCTCTTTCTTTCCTTTTATTCTCCCTTCCTCACCTTTCCATTCTCCTTTTTTTAATATAAAATGTTAATTCTCAATAAAAAATATCAAATCAAAGTGTTATGGAGAAAATATTTTAGCAAAATTCAATCTCTCCCATTACCTTTAAAAGTGACTCTATTTCACCCTGGCTGGGAAGCTCAGCTGGTTAGAGCATCATCCTGATACGCCAAGGCTGCGAGTTCCAGCTCTAGTCAGGGCACATACGAGAATCAGCCAATGAGCACGCAAATGAGTAGAACAACAAATTGATGTCTCTCCCTCCCTCTCTCTTCTCTCTCTCTCTAATCAATAATTTTTTTTAAGTGAATCTATTTCTAGCCCAGCTGTAGGGATTGAAGCCAGAGAGACACAAATGTAAAGCCAGGTCAAGAAACAGACTCAGAACTAAGGACCCAAACAGGCTAATGAAGGAAAAGCCCAGCCCGGAACCGCCAATACCCAAGGAGGGTTAGCCTAGAGGAGCTCTGAGCCCACAGCGCTAAGGGATTGGGAGAGCCCAGCGCTTTATGCAAAGAGATGTCAGAAAGAAGAAACCAAAGTCATTTTAGAATATTTTGGCCCACTCACAATTTCTGTGGCCAGTTGGAGTTAGTAAGGAATTAAGACTAGCTAACTACTTTATCAGGAAATGCATTTGACTAGTAGTAAGAATCAGGTTTCATTTACCATTTTGTACCAAAAGAGTTCTGCAACTAGTTTGAGTAAGTCATTTGTCCCATCTGGGCTTCAGGTTCTCCAACTGTAACAAACCTAGATTATTTCTAAATTCCCTTCTAGCTCTAAAAGGCCTCAGTAGTCATAACTAATTTATTTCTATTTTCACTATGCAAAGCAAGGTCCACTTGCCAAAAGTAGATATTTTTAAAACAGATATAATTACTAAAATTTGTGGTTCATAAGGTTTCAAAGTGTTCCCATTTATGTGGGAAAATTTAAGGACTCTATATAAAAGTTCATTGAGAGTCAAACTGATACATTTGCACCTGCCTATTCAAGATCACCCCTTAACAGGAATTCTAACACACACAATAGCAGTTTCTTCCTGTAGCAACCAATCAAAATGTATTATTAGTGTAGCATTTTCATGTGCTCTCACATGAAAATAAATCTTTGGGGTGTGGAACTCTTAACTTGCACAGAGAGAGAAAATTATAATCCTTGGAATTTGAAAAATGGTCATTAGAAACTCCGACTGTGCTGCCCTCCAGGGTTCTTGTTGGTTCTGCAACATTGGCCACCGAAGAGGAAAGCCCAGTCCACTCCAGAAATGCCCTCCACTTAATGTAAAACTTAAAACTTAACCTTGTACCTTCTCATTTGGAGAGGATCCCTCCCTTCTCCATAGCATCTCTTTTCATCTTCTCTATCCTCTTTCTTGGACCCACAAAAAATTGCCAAAGTTTTCATAGTTATAAACTATTAAAGAGGTAATAGCAGATAAGAACTTTTCTTTTACCTTTATTTTGATGTTGTTGTTGTTTTAATCCATAAAAATATTAAATTGAATTAGTGAAGAGTGAGAATGACTCTAACCTGATGAACGGGGAGATGTTAAGCTAACCATTTGTCATGCAGTGGGGAGTCAATACATATTTTATGTTGATAAAATCAGGAGCAAGTAAGCTAATACATATGAATGCATTTAGTTAGCCATAAAATGCTATATAAATATATTACTGCTATCATTACTTTAAATAGATTTTTAAAATGGAAAGAGGACGGAAAGGTTACTAAAGAAAGAGATTCTTGCTAAGTGCTCGTGCTGTCCCCACCAAAGATGTGTTCTGGGCTAGCAGTCTGTCCTTTGAGTTTCCTGTCTCCATGTCATGCTGTAACTCTTGCCTTCTTCACCGTTTCTTCCTCCACCCGCATTGTGTTGATGCCTAGATAATACTAGCCTCAGCCACGCATTTAGTTCAATTTTTTGATTCATGGTTAATAGACTCTTAAACTCCCTGGAAGTGCTTCACGTCCAGTTGAACAGGCAAGAAGTCATGTAGAGGCATCTTCTTTCAGCATTTGCACATAAATGGTGCTTTCAGCTCAGACGCTGAGGAGCTCTGCTGGAGAGCGCAGACTATATGCTCTCCGGTTCCAGTTCCTAGGGTTCTTTGAGGCTAAGGATCCAAGCGTTAACCCATCAGCTCCTCTCCGACCCTTGGCCACAGGCTTTTGCGTAGCCTTGGCCACTCATCTTACGTGTATGTATGCAGTTTCAGCCTGTAGCAACCAATCAAAATGTATTATTAGTGTAGCATTTTCATGTGCTCTCACGTCCATAAATCTTTGGGGTGTGGAACTCTTAACTTGCACAGAGAGAGAAAATTATAATCCCTGGAATTTGAAAAATGGCCATTAGAAACTCCGACTGTGCTGCCCTCCAGGGTTCTTGCTGGTTCTGCAACATTGGTCACCGAAGAGGAAAGCCCGGTCCACTCCAGAAATGCCCCCCGCTGAGCATAAAACTTGGACACTGGGGAGAGGCTGTGTGCACAGGGAAAACTCAACTATCCTGGCTGGCTAAAAATAGGGAAAATCAAAAGAACATTTCCTAGAGGTGGAGGCCAAGCACTATCACCTCCCTGTGTGTAGGACAACTCATCCGTTACCCAAGATAAGGGAGTGGACTCTCTGCGCTGGCACTTCCCCCACTGCTATCCAGCCGACTAACCCTGCTGTTGCTACTATTAAAACAAAAAACTGAAATGCTGAATGCTGGTCTCAGAGAACTCAGCCTTTCAGAATTTTCCTGCTCTGTAAGTAGCCTTCCTGCCCTATCTGCAAACAAAGGATTAAAGGGACTCACAGGGCCCCAGAAATCCCTTCCTAGCTGTCATGGCCCATCTTTAAATGTTAAGAGCTATTGAATCTCTGTCTCCATGACTTGATGCTTCAAAAACACAGCCATATTGTTCCTAAAGCCCAGCTAGAACACACGCCTGCGTTTGGGAATAGTGGGTGATTTTCCCTAGCCGGGTGACTACTGGGGTTGAGGGAGACGGGGGAGATAAACAGGGAAAACCTCTCAGGGTCACAACAACAAATTCGTGCCCTTCGGAGGAGAGCCTGTTCCAACTGTCTGAGTTCACTGTTAGGCTCTGAATGGAATTACCTACATGTCAGTCAGTCGAAGTAGTTTAAAATACCTGTGCTCCTAAAGCCAGGGTGTCATTATAGATTTAGCAGTACTAGCAGCGTTCTCTTTGTCACACAATGAAGCAATATGGCTAATTAATGCTCACTAGGGAGCCTGAAATAATGATGCCTCTTGCTTCCTAGAGCCAATTACCCCAAATATTCAGATTACCTACCTACTGTTTCACTGAAAGAAGTGTCTGGGATTTTTTTTTTTATTTAATTCAGGCATTATGTATCATGTAACGTCACATTATGTGATGTTGTGTCACAGCCTGACAGCTTACAACAAGGGATATGCTGAATATATTGGGTAGTTAATACCTGCCTGAATTAACAAGACAACCAACTTTCCAAAGAAAGAAAGTCTGAGAAATATCTGCTATACCTCCTGGGATATCTGGAGGGAATACATATCTGATTCACTCAATCAACCACTGAGTGTCACTGTTGCTTCTTGTAAAGACACATGAAAGAGTATTTGTCCGCAGAGATGGCACACGCAACTATGCATAAACTACAAATGGGTTTGTGCAAAATCCTTAACAGATACCCATTCACAGAGATTCTGCTCCAATGCTGTTTAAATGACCTTAACCATCTAGGAATTAGTTATCGAAAGGCAAGGTAATATAATGGGAAGGGTACAGATGGGCTTGGGATCAAGCAAGCCAATTGAGAACCTGACATATGACTGGTATTTACTTTTCTATTTCTTCAACAAACATTTATTGCATACCTATTCTACAGGTATTCTGTCAAGAGAAGAAACATATTTCAGCTCCATTTTCTTTCCCAAACAAGCAAAGTATGATCCTGCCTCGGGACCTTTGCACTGGCTCATACTGCTGTCTGGGATGCTTTTCCCCAAGATGCCTTCATGACTAATTCCCTTACTCCCTTTGAAGTTTCCCAGATGTCAACTTCTTTAGGAGGCCTTCCCTGGCCAACTTATAAAATCCCATACCCTTTTCTTCTTAGTATACCTGGTTCTATTTTTCTGGGATGGGCAAAGAAATTCAGACAACACTGTCAGAGAAGTTTCTTTGAAGAGGCAACATAGAGGCCGAAAAATAAATGTGCGATACCAGCTACAAGAAGAATGGAAAGAAAAGATGGTTCACTTTCTTCCTCTGTAAACCAGGAATGGATACCATCCCTCTGGTAGGGAGAAGAGTAAAAGCTAATACCTGCGAAGTCCCTAGCATGTATTCAATACTTTCTAAATGTTCTCATTATGCCACTTACCAGTTCAAAATTTTTAGTGCTTTCTCATTCTCTTGTGAACAAAATTAAAACTCTTAGATCAATACTAGGTATCCCATTACCCATTCTCCCAGCCTTATTTTCTCTTTCAAAACTATTCCTCTCATCACCAACTTTCTGAACTTCCATCAACACACACACGCACACACATTCTTTCATCAAGCCATATTTATTTAACTCCTTCTAAAACCCAAGCACCAGTGCCTTCTTCTGATGCTCCCCTGGCTGTCCCTCTGCAGAATCGGCAGTCTCCCCTGAACAAGCCCCTCTTTAACATTCCACCATCCCCTATGTCTTCCCCCATTATGGCACCCATTGCATCCTATTAAAATCAGTACTTTCATTGCCTTTCTCCCAAAGATCATTGACAATAGAGCTGTATCTTTTTCATCTTTCCAGCTCTTGATACAGAACCAAGGATATAGTAGATCCACAATATGTACATTTGAATCAGCAACTGAAGTCATCCAATAGATAAGCACTATATCAGTGCTTCATTCATAATAAATGTTGACACCAAAATAATATTGACGGTAAACTGTAAATGAAAAATAAAATTAAATAAAGCACATTTGCATGAACATAGCTTTTTCTCTGTCCCTTTTGAATTATTTCCTTAGAACAAGGTTCCACATTTATAATTGTCTGTCACAAGGGCCTCTCCCAATCTCCTTATCCTTTCACTTCAAGCCAGCAAAATCTATCTCCTTCAATGCTTTCTTGACATTTGTTTTGCTTTTAGTTTTGTTCCAACATACCAATATGTGACATTCTTTATAACAGTCCCCAATAATTTACAGCAATTGCGTTAATAACTTTATGACAAGTTCTCAAGACAAGATCTCAGTGGTTCAGGCAGTACTTTGAGAACAGTTTCAAGCCACTGTGATAATCTTGTTCCCAAAACCTCATTAACATAAGCCAACTCTGTCCAAGGGTAATAAGAGTACAACATAATGAAACACTTGATTTGCTGGAGTAAATCCATAACACCACTATGCCATTAACATATAAAGACATGAATTGCTAAGAGTCAAGTTTAGAACTGGGATTTGCAAGTTTGCATATTCCTGTTGACAGCATAATAGAAGTGTAGAAATCATAAATAGTATTTTTGCCTTTCATAAAACTTGGTCAGTCCAGCAAACATATCTCTATGTCTTCTAGTTACTGTAAGTGCAGCCTCTCACATTCCAAGGCAGTAATCAGCATGTATAGAAAAGTTATTCCTATTTTCATTGGCTATAGTGAAAGCCCGGGACAGACATACCCATCTTTAGTGTTGATTCTGATGAGGGTTTTCAGCTTTAAACATAGATTTCATGTACACCCAAGCAAATTGTGCTAAATGCCTTACCTCTGCATGCTAAATCAATCTGTTAAAAAATGATATTCAACATCTTTTGAGTTTCTTTGTTATTGGTTCATCAGAATTGTGCTTCATTTATTTTTAAATATCTAGTAAACTTTGCTTTTGCAAAGCTTTCTAATTACTCTTTTTAAAAAGACTAAATAGCAAATTACGTTTTTCCAAGAGTAAATGAAAGGATTCCTTCAGTTCAACATTCTAAATCCAAAACATTTGACAGATTTCACAGACTGGCACAGTGTGCTTCCTTGGCCTTGAAGGAGGGAGGTGATCTCAGAGGAGGAGGAGCTCAGATGTTGTCCGCAGCAGTATCTCTGGACCACAGAAGGCAAGAAGAAGATCACCCTGACCCACTGCCAACATACTCCTTGGGTCTTTTTGTTATGTCTTGTCTTGTCTACGTGTACTGTACTCTCAAACAAAAATATTTGTTGAATGAAAAATGAAGGCATCTAGGAAAGATATGAGGAGGTGCCTCTCAAATTTGCCCAGAATTTGAGAATATTTGTGTTCCTTATAAATTGTTATCTGAGGGTATCCATTGTAAAGAAGCAAGTGCCCTAGAGTAAGATTTCATCGAAGCTTTCTCTGAATAGGCTTTTCCCCATAACTATCCAAGGACGAGGTCAAGGCGCCCGTAAACAAATTAGCCGTGGTGGCAGAGCTCGATGTTATGTATACATTCAACCATAAGGACTTACCCTCCTCACAGCTGTTCTGGAAACGCATAATTACCCTGTCTTCCAATGGCAGAAATCAATGCTAAGTCTTCAATATGGCACCAGTTTCTACTAATTGACACCACTGGACTCATCCCCCAAAGAAGAGGTAGAAATTACTCCTCATTATAAAAGAACAGAAAGGATTTGCCTTTCTTATCTGCCCCTCATTTGCAAGCCCCGCATCTATGGTCTTACTTTATGACATATTCATCATCATAATATCCTCTCATTGTAATCAAAGAAGTCACCATACAGGAAAAGAAGGTGAAGCGGTGAGTTGATACCCGTGGGACTCACTGGTCTTTCCATGTACTCCATCGCTGGAAGCAGCTGAACTCACACAATTGTGGAATTGGCCTGTGGAAGACT
The DNA here is from genome assembly GCA_004026545.1 of Mormoops blainvillei. Lineage (NCBI taxonomy): Eukaryota > Metazoa > Chordata > Mammalia > Chiroptera > Mormoopidae > Mormoops > Mormoops blainvillei. Next base: position 2,009 of record PVJD01006110.1, on the reverse strand, counting down.
TATTGTGGCACCAACTGGAGGATGAAAAATGACAAGCTTGATGCTGGCCTTTAAGATGCCCATATGATGTGGAATATGCTCTAAATCTGTGGCATGATACCATTTACCCCCAAGCCAAAACGCACCAGTTTGGGGACCAAGAGGTAGGTCTGTGACTTCTTTCACTATGATTCTTAATTACCCACATGTACAATGTTTGCTGCTCATCCCTGCAACTTTGGGCTCTGCTGGTTTCAAGGTATTATTTTCTAAGGGAAAAACACTTCCACTAAAGGAGACATACAGAAATGAACTGGATGTTGACAGTGCCATTTTCATTTCTTTTTGTTACCAAACCAACAGGCAACAAGTATGTTAATATACCAAACTGACAGGGGTATTAAATCCTAATCAACAAGGAGAAATGTGACAAACCATGGGGCAAGGAAGCTTGTGTCTATATTCAAGTGATTATTTGGGGATGTCCTTAAGACTTCTATGTCCAACAGAATTGAATCAAGGATTAATTCATCCTCCATTCAGTAAAGAACTCAACTAGCTGAAGGGCTGAGGGAAAATGGATTATTTAAGGCATAGTGGAGGAAGGAAGTTCTAAACAACAAATATGGTCTTGTGACCGGTTACAGTAATAGACTTCATTAGCTACATTTTTTCTGTTATCTATATTAACCAATTCTCCTTTTTTACCCTACTGCTTTTTTATAGCACAAGTATAGATTTATAATTAATTCCTTAGTTTGTAGAATATTGACGTAGGGTTGTGATTGAAGAAAAAGGGAAGTAAACAGTACTCAGAGATAAATTCACAATTAATGGCTCAAGTGTCCCCCTTTAGGTGGGCAGGTAAATGCTTTCTCACTTGTACAATGGGTAGTTATATTATGTGTGGAATCATATGCTTTTCATTATTTGGTAATATTTATGTACACTGAATAACCAGGTACTCATGGTTATCCCCATAATTGTTATTAAGATGGTTATGTTTGATATTGTGAATTCACACTCTGCATCCATTCTATCTTTCCACTGTACTTCCCTCTACTTTAGAAGCTAGAAAGCTTAAAAACTACATTTCCAAGACCCCCTTAAAGCTAGACTTCTGGATGTGAAATTAAATTTCATTAATATGACATGCACTTGCAGAAGTTTTAGAAGGTGGATGATAAAAAAGTAAAATAATTTTGGTTGTTGCTTCTATGAACCACGGTTATAAGGATGTTGTTATCTACAGAAGCATTCTGACATCTGACTCCTCATGACTACTGAAGCATTTGTGGCGTTAGCAACATCCTGATCCCCGGGCTCCGGCTATGGCAGCGGGTTCCTGAACTCAAGTTCCCATGATTTTTTCTTGATTCTCAACATCCACAATTGTAGCAGAGGTAGTGGCTTTTCTGGCACGTCATTTCAGAAGTCTTGTTCCAGAAGTTATTCCTGGATATTCAACATGGAGTCTGCTTCTCTAGTGCTTATAATAATTTTATGGAAGCTAATTCTGTATATTGAAATATCTTTGCTTAAGCTATAGCTGAAATAGGTTTTGGTTGCTGTAGCTGAATCCTAATGGAACCTACAATTAGCAAAAGGGAAATTTTTGTCTTATACAAAATAACGTTTACTTTGGAAGGTACACACACAGTCTTTCAGGTTATCTTCTTTCAAACCTGATGCCCAATCCTACTCTAATAATTTCCGGCAGTGGCACCACCATCACTCTAGCCACCCAACCTAACACCTTGGCATCACCACCCTTGACTTCTTCCTTCATTTTTTCCATCTAAATCCTGTTAAATCTTCCTTTGAAAACATCCATGACCATTATTACTCTGATCCAAATCCTCTTCACTTCACATACTATTTCTATTATCACATTCTAACTGGTTGCCTTGTGTCCTGCATTCCCTCACCAATAAAGCAAAGGCAAAATCAAATGGAAACTCCTCATTAAAAGTAGAAAATTGAGCATTCATATTTTCCTACAATCCTTCCCAAATCCCACAAAAAAAAAA